>JBAMYA010046713.1:0-10849 GCA_037176975.1 Arrhamphus sclerolepis | reverse complement strand
AAAATCAGTAGGTACAGCTGATTCAACGGTCTCTGTGCTGTCCAACGCAGTCCCCATAGCTGGCAGGAGAACATGAATTTGATCCCTAATATTTACAGTTTTGCTGTTTAGTTTATCCTGATAGCGTTACGTGGCAGCAAGCCAACAAAAGGCAGGACCCAGATGCAGGTAAGAACTTTTAATGAAAAAAAGAACAAAAGAACAATCAGCTAAAGGATACCAGAAAAAATGGGTTAAAGCACTGGGAAGGCAGCAGTAGCAGTAGCAGTAGCAGTAGCAGTAGCAGTATGGGTGGAGGCCAGAACTGAGAGTCAGGAAGGTTTACTGGCAGCGTGAAGACTCCTTAAGAAGACCAGGTGATTGCAAATGGTTGCAGGTGGGGAAGCTTGCACAGGTGAGGTGAAGGGCTCTTGCTCTCTGCCCTGCAGTCTCTGCAGCTGCTTCAGAGTGTCAGCATATTGTCTGACGTCAAGATGCTGGTGTTTGCTACAGGTTGTGGTTGTGATGCTGATGTGGTTAATAGCTCCTTGTGTGTCAACAGCTGAGTGAAGTCTTTCAGAAACTTTCCAAGGTTGGAGAAACAGTCTGAAGTGAAGAAAAATACGTTTCATCCTTAAACTGATTTTCCTTCTTCTCATCCATCAACTGATCCTCAGACAGAGGGTCAGTCCTCCAGAGTCCAGCAGAAAGTGGGCTGGTCTTTGTTAATGTTGTAGGAGGATCCAAACAAGTCTGTGTAAAGTCTTACAAAACACTTTGCAGGTCTTCAGATTGGATCGTGTTTCAGCTGAATATTTAAGTTGTGAAATGAAGGATTTGAGGTTCAGTGCATGTCCCAGGTAAAATTCCAAGGTAAAAACAGATTTAAACTTCATGGGACCATTAAACGACTAAAGTTATTGTTAAGGACACTTCAGCTTTTGAGATCAGCATCCTTACCCGAACAGACAGACAGACAGACAGACTGGCTGGCTGACCCACCAACTGACCACTGATTGATTGATTCAAAAACCAAAATAATAATGATAATAAAAACAAAACAAACCATTTCAGAGCATGTGTAAATGTGCTAATCTCGTTGTCAGGGATTAAACGCTGGGTTAGACGTGCTGGGAAAGCCACTCAGAGTCAGAAAGATTTTAAAAACAAACACTAAAAACGTCTTCCCTCAGACCTGCCTCAGAAGCAACGCCTCCAAGTACTCAGACGATCACTGAAGAAAAGGAGAGTTTGACCGACAACTCAGTGGTCCAGTGACATTCCTCGGGTCTCTCACACTGAATGGTGGTTTTACGGCGCTGTCTTTTTGTCTTTTCTTTCTTTCTTTCTCTTTTTGAGTGACTAATTCTTTCCCATCAGTGTATAAAGAGAATTTCAGGTGAAACCCTCCTCATCAGCCTTTAAAATATGGATGTCTTCTATTTCATTGGTAAAATTATATCTTTGTGCTCTTATACTTGTGCATCTTGCAGATGTGTCAACATCTGAGATCAAAACTGCTGTAAATCTTTGATACAACATTAATAACCAAAGAGTTAAGAGGGAAGTCAATCTAAATTTCTAAAGACTCTTCAGTCCTAAACCGTTCCTTTTTTGTTTTTGTTTTTTTCTTCCCTTGTGATTCATTGATTTGATCCTATGTGTGTTGTCATGGTTACCGCAGGGCCATGGCAGGGTCATGGAGTCCACGTTTGTGCTTCATAACCTGTTTTTCTGCTGTTTTCCTCTTCCTTCTCTTGAGCCAAGGTGAGTAAGCTGCTTTTACAGAACTGTTAAACTCTTCTATGTAGCAGTACCGCTTCTGACCACATGGAGGCAGCGTATCACAAGAACATTCATGTGTTAGTCCCTGGTCTGAGAGCTGAATCATCCCTACTCGTTGATTACATGCCTCTATGTGCTCAGAAGTGGTTTTGCTACATAAAGTAGCCTTAAATAGGGTCTAAGACATTAAAGGACATTTAAGAATTCTTGCTTGTTATTTTATTTTATTTATTTTATTTTTAAATAAAGACATTGGATTTATTTTAAACGTTTGTGTGTTTTTCTTGTCTGCAGCATCAAGACCCAGACAGCAGGGAGAAAGACTGAAGAGACACTTCCCTGACTCCACAGGTAATTTAAGAAAAACTCTTTTCCCATTTTCATTCAGGTTCTGCAGCATATTTTATTAGATATTTAAGTTCTGCACACCAGTTCACATAAACGTATAATATTGAATACAGTTGCACTCTTTGTGGAATTTTATTTTATTTATTTTTTATTTGAACTTCAACAGTCCAACCAGTCACATTGTCCAGCTCTGATTTGGTACAGATCTGATTTGACAAAATTAAAAAGTCTTTTACATTAAACTTTTATGTGAAAGGAACAGTCCTCTGAAAGCGTACACAAGTGCACCAGATACTGCTGTGCGTGCATCATTTGTATCGATTTTATAAAACATCATATTTGCTGACTGCTTCTTGTCTGCATTCCTGCAGTAAAATCCATGTCCCTGTGCCATGCACGTGAGCTGCAGAAAACTGTTTAATGTCTGACCTAGGACCTAGATTTAGTGGCACTATTCAAATCTTAGAACCATAATTTACATTTGGATTGCTGTGTCCACAAAGACTCAAATCAAATATGAGTTACTTGGATGTAGGTCCCTTCAGGAAGGTTGTGTGAACAGTCGTTTCTTTAAAACAGGTTCTTGAGGTCTTAAAGCCGCTCTATGCAACAGCGCCACTTCTGACCGGGGAGCATAAAGGGGCTTTAGGATAAGCTGATAGATCAGAGCGACATCTGCAGACTCTGACTATGAACTGTAGGACATCCTCATCCAGGAGACCACGTTCTCTGAAGGTTAGCTGAAACAAGGAAGATATCTGATTGGTTGCAGATCATGTTTTAAAAAAAAAAAGCATGTGTGAGTTGAGGCAAGTCAGGGGACACTCTCTCGCTCCATAGCATTGTCATAGTGGTGTTTGTGTGCTTTGAAAAGAAAAGAAATAAAATCAAGAAAAAGAAGTGTCTCTCTTCCTTATTTGAGTTGCACATTTTTATTCTGTTTCTCTGATGTATCTGGCACCGTTGTTGCTAGGCTACTGTGATGTGTAGACGTGCTGATGTTTACGTTATTTCATGGTGCGTTCCTATTGGTTGGTTAGCTGAGATCGTAGAGGCAGCGACAGGCCGTCACACTCTGAGACCATTCCTCCACATTTCTGACTGATGATACTGATGAAATCTGTCGCAGCTGTCTGTGGTCTTCAGATGGTTTGAATTCACTGCAACTCTCCACTGGGAAAAAAAAATCTTTTCTTATAATTTTCTTATAATTTTAGGTTTCCACTGAAGCATTACTAAGTCAGTTATGAAAACTAAATAGCATCCCACATGGCAAACTGCAAAAATACACCATCATATGTGTGGTCAAATATTCTGGATATTTACATGCTTGAGCTACCATGGCAACCCATCCTGATGTTTTTTCTCTTTGACACAAAGAAACAGCCTGGTCCCAGAGGCCAGGACCAAGAAGAAACTACTGACCCACAAGCAGTCAGAGGAATTAAACCAAGCATGCGATGGCAGCGACCTTGGTTGTTTTGAGTAGTGGCTCTTGAACACTCCTTTATGAGTCATTGCATAAAACCTACCCCGACGTGATTGGTTAGGTTGGTTTATGGGAACGGAGGTGAATGGGAGGTGTACAAGACCCGTTTCTCGAGAGAGAATTTCCACAAAATGAGAAGGGCTTGGCCTCGTAGTACTTTAAGATAACTCAGGGTGCCAGGCTGTCACTAATGTCAGGTTGATTCTGGAGATAACAAGAAATGATAGTTTGTAAGCTTTCGTTGGTACATTATGAGCTTAATCGACGCCCTGCATCAAACAGAAGAATCACACTAAACAAACATGACATTACTGCATGACTGCATTATCTGAGCTGTAATTATAAATTTAGAGCTTAGTCTGAATTTGTCTGAAAGGAAAAAAGCTTCTAATACACCAGGGGAAATGGATAATATCTGGAAGTGATTTGATAAATTGCCAGTCTGAGCTCAACAACCGGGACTGACTGCTGCATTGACCCGTGTTACTCAGATAAGCACCCCCCAAGGGGCTAATTCTGTCGGGTAATTGCCACTTTTGAGTCCTTTTAGTGCCTCCAGTAATTATCTAGCCTCAATCTGCTGATGGTGCTAATTCCACAATGGAGACTAAATCTTGAAGGAGCAACTAGCTCCCTGTGACCTCATGCTGCTTTTATTTCCCAGAAATTCCATCAGAGCACATCGATCCCGCTGCCATCGACCTCACCCCCCTCGTCAATGCTTTAATAAATTCAACCCACTCAGGTAAGTTCTCATAATATCTGTCGGTGCTCTGCTGTTAATCCTTCATTGGTGTCGTGATTTAAAGCAAGGCTTCACTTTGTTGCTTTTTTGTCCTGCAGAGGTCAAACTGCTGCTTCGCTACTCCGAGAAATTCATTTTTGAACATTTTAAGACGACATAATCAATTTTCTTTCTTTTTTTTTTTGTTGTTGTTGTTGCGAAGATAATCCGTATTTTAAGTGATCTATGCAAAGACAATCACATACTTATAACTAGAACACTTCTGAATTGGAGAGCAGATGGTCAAAAAGGCGTGTTTTAGCAAACTGCTGTGAAAGATTTTACTACAACACGTTCAGAATTTATGGCAAAACTTATGACTTTTGTCAAATAGTTTTTTAAAACAAAAGATTTGTGACTTTAGGACAAAATGTTGAAATTATATTTTTTAAAAATGTGTCAAACTGTTGGAAATAGTTTATATTTTCCAACAAAAGATTGTAATTTTAAGTTAAAAAGTAAAAAAGAAAATTGTGATTGTATGACTAAAAATCTCGTTGAACCAAAAAAATGTTGTGATCTTTCAGAATTTGCGATTTAATGACAAAATTCACTTGTTTTTACAAAGAAAAGTCAACTTTTTTATTATTTGTGATTTTACATGAAAGAAAATTGTGATTTTTAGTACAAAAGCTTAAATTTTATGCTAAAAGTTGCAAATTTGGACATTTTATGACAAAAATTCACTTTCTTTTTGTTTCTAATTCAATGACCGAGTCCAGGAACCAGCAGGAAATCTGACAAACTAGCTGGTTGAGAAAATAAAGAATAACCATCCCTTTAATGGTAACCGTGGTGATGATGTGGCCCAAGACTTAATCCAGAGGGGAGGAGCCAGACGTCTGTTTGAGCCACGAGTCTTCTTCAAGCAGCACCAAGTGGCAGCTCTCTAACAGATCAGAGCTCTTGTTGTTCTGCCAGAAAACATATTTAGCTGCTTACATATTAGCCTCAAGGATCTGCATATTTACATTGGTAGAATAACCTCTGAGAACCTGTTGAATAAAAACACCAACTTTCTTCACAAAGGGAACAGCCACACTTCAGACTCTAACTGCAGTTTGATTAGGTATTATTAGGCATGTTATCAGGCATATTAGGCCTGATTAGATGCATTCTTAGGAATATTAATCACTTGGACGTTAGTCCAATCACTTGGACGTCTGTAACATAGTGGGTAGGGTCAATTGTCTTCCAACCAGAAGGTCACTGGATTGAACCGCAGAAGCTTAATGTACTGAAGCGTCCTTTAGGTGCGTTTCCATTAAACGGGAGGTCTAGAATATACTTACACAATTGTATGTTTGACTCTTCTTTGCATTCTGCCTCCAAGTGGAGACCTGCGGTATTACATGTACTGCTGCATAGTATGGAGGCAAGAGACTTTCACAATGCAGCAGGTTGGTTATGCAAACAGTCACAAACACTTTGTCAAATTGCAAGTATATCCTAAGCCTTCGTTGTCTCTTGTCATTCAGTGCTACCATCTCAGCTCCTCCAATGTCATTATTTCAGCATGATTTTCTTCTTTTTCCCCACCCTCTTTGTTGCCATCTTCTCATTATTTTCATTGGTGGTTGTCAAACTGTTACAACAGCTTTGCTTTTAGGAATGTTATATTCATATTAAGACACATTATAATTACACAGTGTTAACCACATTATAATTATTTAACATTTAATATTAGCAATAACAGGTCTGCATTGCTATATTGAGGTTAGTAGATATTTGCTGAGTAGATCCAGACTTCAAGGGTCTGTGCTTTTCAGTCTGGGGGACTTAACCACCAAGAGCCTGAACCACAAAATAAGATTACAAGCTTAGCGGGGTAACTTTGAGTTCAGCTGGGGGTTTTCAGAGTCAGAAAGCTGGTTCACTTCTTACAAAGATGTGTCATCATGGAAGCTAATGCTGGAAAGCTAAGAGATTAACAAAAGTAAGGTGGGGTTTGTAGTTGTGCCCATGAATGTTAAGTCGGAAAAGGGGACAGTTCATGATGAGGATCTACACGTCAACATCAACAATCGTGACGTCACCCAGGAATTGCTTACCCTACCTTTAAGTTAATTTTCCATCCTTTGTTTTCCAAAATGTTTCCAAAGCATGTGATGATATGATGAAATAATGCATCATTTAATCAGAAAGCATCTTCTGCGTTGTGTTGCAGGTTCTCGGCAGCTCTTCTCTCTGCTCAGCGTGACGTCCTACAGCTCTCTGGCTCTCCATAAACTCACCCTGCTGGTCTACAACAGTAAATATTACATCCTTACTATCTCCTGTCTATTCACACTACAAACAAGAAAAGAATTTAAAAAAAAAATCAGTGTGAAAACAGTTCCAGAGCCTACTTTTGTTTTATGGCACATAACTTTGTCAATACTGCCATCTGGTGGTTTTGATGTGTAATGAACACTTGAGTTTGGACATATTTAGACAGAATGAAGTTTAAGTCATAAAAATCCAAATCATTGTCTTATTTCTTTATTTATGGTTGAATTAAAGGCATTATATATAAGATATAAGCTTTTAGGATAAAAATATAAGAAATCATGTCCTCTGAAGCATAAAAGATGACACATGTATGAAACAGTTCATTTTACTTTTTCTTTCCTATTTTTAAAGCTCCATTTTCTAAAACTTTCAGTCTTCTTTTCTATGTTCTTCCTGTATGTTTTGAAGTTTCTGGTGTGAGAAGCATAGAAGCCGACATGTTCAGGAGGAGGTTCTGCTACTGTGTAACCAATGAGACCAATGATTTAACAGGTTGGAAATAAAAAAAAAAGAAAGAAAGAAAAGAAAAGAAAGAAATCTTGTTGATCTGACAAGTGTTGCATTTTCAAACCAGACTTTACAGCCATTCTTTTGGATGTGATGGGAAACTCGACCAGTTACCTACAGGAGCTCTTCAAATCATCCTCTATTTTATCAGGTGGGTCCATCGTACTGGAAGGAAAAATAAAAGTATGGCAGTGTGATTGATGCCGTAACTTATGGTACATTTTCTGCTTCTGTGTCTCAGTAAGTCAGAAGAATAACTCGAACTGTATTTACATCTGCGTGATGGCCGGGAAGACGGGTGAGTGGATCCAGGTGGACCAGCTGATCAGGTGTCTGTCTCTGTCTCGGTATCAGATTTTCTGATGAGCTGATTTTTCCAGTTAAGACGTCCCTGATCAGTATGGGTGAACTGTTCATGTTGGAGCAGCTTTTTCAAGTATTCCTTGAAATTACATCTAAAATCCAGGCAGGATTAAGTAGAACCTTGAACCAGTTCTTTTCTTGACTGAGATGAGCAAATCTGGACGTACCATGAGCATATCTGAATCTCCTCAGCAGGTCCATTTAGCTAACCTCTGCTGGAGCTCATTCATTATGCCCAGAAGTCTTGGGGAGCCAATCAGATCAGTCTATCCTTGCAGAGAGTCCCTGAGAGGGTTTAACGTGATGACGACAGGTCTGGATGGTAAAGCGATCGTTTGAACTGGCTTTGGACAAAAGAGTGACTGCAGTGTCTGCTATCAATAGATATAACCAGTCTAATCCTGAATTATTAGTTATGTCCACAAACTTATTAAGACTCAACACTTAAATCATTTCTACGCGTGCAGTTCAGTGAGTGGGTAGGATTAACAAGTCTATAATTAAAATATAATTAGTGAATGGTTCCTCCTGGCAGCGGTTTTATGTCGTTTATTCTGCAGCAGCGCTTGGTTTGCATCCCAGACGATGAACCTCGGTCCCGTTTTAGAATGTGTGAATTTCAAAACTCATTTCCTTTAAATCGGTTAAACTGTGACTGAAATGTGGTTCATTAATAACGACAAATCGTATGTGTTTGTGGGCAATAACTCGAGGCTGATAAATTAGAGGATATAATAAGGAGTGTGTTGCATCCTTCTCCAGGCAGAGAGGTGTCTGACCTGTGGGAGGCCGGCTCCATCACCCCGTTATTCAACCAGACCATTGTGGAAGGACCGCATGCAGGTTTGTTGGTGTCTCTGGTTTCTACTTGCTCACTGGGAACAGCAGAAAAACCAGCAGGTGGCAGCAGAGGACTGCAGCGTGGGAGGGAGGAGATCAGTTTATCAACCAGGGATCCAAAGCTTCTGCTACATTTGTACTACATATGACGCTGATTCTAAATGAGCTTTCAAAAGTCAAACTGCCTTATGTAGAGAACATCCAGAGAACTGGTGCAGAGATAAACGTCTCTACTTCTGTTTTCATCTCGTTCTGTTGGGTCTACCGCATCTGAAAAAGGAGAATATTAAAGCTTATGTAACGTTGTTTCTTCATTTCAGAAAGGATCCACTTTCAGTTGAACTATGTGCTTTAACACAAAGTCATTTTTAGGTCTAATTCCTTCCGCAGATGGAAGATTAAAGCGTAAAATGTGTGTAAATATCTATCACTCAATATCAATATAACAAACCAATCACATTTATTCATGTAGATGTGGTCAAGACATCTTGCTGACGTTCAAACCAGGATCAAAATGCAGAATAAAGGGGATTTAAGTGATTATGGACGTGTTTTTGTTGCTGATCTCCTGATCACCACAACCATCTGTAGAGGTTTTCAGAAAATGGTCCCAAAAAGAGAAAATATCCCGCTGTCGATGTCAGAGGAAAATGGGGATGAAGTAACGGAAGAAAAGCATAGCTTAAAAACATGTTATCATGTTTACATCTTTGTTCATATTTTCCCAAATCTCCATCATAGAAATGGTCTGTTCTGACATTTAGAGACACAACAGACCCACCACTGGGATATTTTAGGTCCCAACAAACACGCTTTTTGATGATACTTTGACAAAATGCAGTTTTGGAATAATCCTAGCTATAGCTAACCTTGATTTTGACCTTCTGTTTCCTCTTTTCAAGTGGTGAATGTTTCCTCCTTCAGACTTCCTGCTGGTGAGCACATTTGTCTTTGAAAAAATAAAAAAAGTTCATTCAAGCGTCTGCTGTTATCAACAAGACACTGAAGAGCTATTCAGTTCTTAAATCCAAATATCTATTTTAAACCTCAGAATGGCAGCAACTGCCCACGAATCTGAGTCACGTCTCACCATCTGGGATGAGCTCCATGTTGACCAGCAGAGTCCATTCTACTGCACATGGTGAGTCTCTGCGGGGGGTTCGGTAGTTTATTTTATTTAACTCTTCCTGCCAAATCTGGCGACTGACTGCAGTTGGCGGTTTGTGCTTGTGTATCATCCAGGATAACTTCCTGTCTTTGTAAAGTAGAGATAAGCCACTGGTTTATCAGCATAGTGCACATTTAAATGTAGTTTGTGTTACGACTAATGTTTTTAAAACATAAATGTCTTTGGTGCAAAAATGAAACGTGTTCACGTGTGTGTTGGTCAGCTCCTTGGTTATTCACTTCTGAGCTTTCACAATTAAAAGAAAAAACCGCTCTACTTTAGATGAGATCAATGGGTTGTTGTTTTTTTACTTTATTTTATCGAAACTAAGATTAATTTTATCTCAGCTAATGTTACAGATGACTATCTGAATGCCACCTATAGCAACATCCCTAACTTCACTACCATCTTCACTCTTGTACGGCTTAACCCGGTTACCATGGCGTCAATTCAGCGACTAATGTATTACGAATTAAAACCAGAGTTCAATCATCTTTCTCAGTTACACGTTTCTTTTCTCACCATCAGTTTCTAAAATTGTCTGTTTTCAAACCTTCTTTCTCAGTTGCGATTTTTCTTTTTTCAAATACAATTCTGAAATGAGTGTCAAGTCAGTCTCACGTCAGCCAACAGCAGAAGAGACGAGACGTAGCTGAGATCTGGCAGCTCATTGGCTGCTGAATGACTCAGCACTTTATACGGCAACGTCAGCGCACCAAACATCTGCTGATAAATGTCGGGTTGCCACCTTAGCGACTTTATTGCCATATTCAGTGAACATTCACACTCCTCTACATTACTAGCAACAAATTTTTGGGGGTACTGACATGAAAGCACTATCATTACAGTATCATTACTCTTCTCAACCAGCAGCGAGGTCTGCCGTGAGTCCTTCCCCGTCCAAAAACACTCATAATGGGACCAGTCCTCAGGAGACAGCCCCTCCCAGCTACAGTTGGAGAAGAAGAAATGATCCTCCTTTGAGGGACCCTGACTACATAAATGTTTATCACGGCCCTGCTGGGGACATTGCAGGTTATTAATAAAATAAGATAATATCAGCTGAAAGAGATGAAGCACAAGACTAAGATTATGGGATTATTCAGCAGCCTCTGAGCTGCCACATCTCAGCTATATCCCTCCTCCTCTGATGTTGATTGATGTGGCGCTGATTTGACGTTCAATTCAGAGCTGCAACCACAAAAAGTGAGAAAGATGATTGAACTCCCGGTTACAGATTTGGATTTCTTACTTTCAGATTTGGGGTTTTGGTTTCTAGAACATGAGGCTGATATTATCTTATTTTATTAATAAC
>JBAMYA010046712.1:0-10850 GCA_037176975.1 Arrhamphus sclerolepis | reverse complement strand
GGGCCAACAATTTGTTTAATGTTGCCTTTTTGCACATATCCCCTTGAATTAGTATTTCTGGTGATTTTGATGTCTATCTTTGCTCTCTTAAATGGACGTTTAAAAGTCTATATCGCAATATCCTGGAAGAACAATTTTCCAAGACACCAGATGGTATCTGGAGGACACTCACCATTACTGGAAATACTAGAAATAAATAGAAATAACATGAAAAAAGGTAATTATTTATCTATTTATTGAGTAAACTGCCAATCCATTACCTTAAATTTCTTATTCTTTAGTCTTTTTATCTTTAAGTTGTGAACAAGAGTCCATGTACAATGGCTGATACAACATATTAGTTCAAACTTTTATCTGCCATTACAGAGAAACATTTCCATGAGATTATATGGATATGTATTGTGTAATCACAAATAAATATGCAATCATTATCTGCAGTTGAAAGGGAATTTCTCTCAGATCTAGTTGCGTAAATGATGCAAAACACATTGTCTGTATCATCTACTGCTCAGGCTCAGTGTCCTAGAAATGAACTTCCCTCTTTGGCTCTGCTCGAATGCTCACTTTCCCCCAGAGGAATATATTGCTCCTCCCCAGTGAGGATAGTGCTGTCTCTTCTGAAAAACAGCCCCTCTGTATGTGGTGAATCAGCAGTAGAAGTTGAAGAATGGCCTCAGTGATCCAAAGTTGAACATCTAAGTGCCTCTGCACACCCACAAAGCATTGGTTTAACACCATGGTGCCTGAGACGCAGATGTTTGCTCTCAACAATGATAAACCTCAAATACCCAACCTGGCTAAAAATGCTGATGAAGAGATAAAGATAGTTTTTTTATGGACTCACTTAGATAAATTGCCATTGACAATAAACACTACTGTATAGCATGACATAAAGCAGGGCCAGGATAAAGAAGCCAGAAATTTAGCTTTCACCAAGTCACATTTTACATTTTTTAGGGACATTGGATGGAAAAAATAAATATGTCTACAGTTGTATGTTTTAATATTAGATCATCCCCGAGAAAGCCTTTATCTTTGACATCAATGTTGGTGTTGTTCATGGAGAAATAATAGAGGCTGTAAATGGTGGGATGTGATTTGTCCTTGCTGTCTGTGTTGAGATGAAGTGACAACAACGGGTTTTAATTAACTCTAGATCTTGTGCAGATGGAGTACAGAAGAGTGAGATAAATCAAAGAAGACAAAAGCAATCTGCCCCTTTATTAGTCCATACGCAGTCACACTTTGACAAACAACATGTCAACAGCTCGATCTAAAACTCAGCTGAAAAAAATATAATATGAGATGCGTTTTAGTTTGTTCTAGCTCTTGACATTGAGTCTGTCTTTGTGACACTACTAAAGATGTGCTCTGATTTCTTAACTTGTCTATGTAAGGTTGCTATAGATGTGCTCCAAGCTGGTCATTAAGTTCCTCTCTGGATCAGTGCTGTATCCCGGGCACATGTGACTGTTAGAGGTGTAGCCGTTTGCAGCATTGACTGATCTGACTTCCACAGCTGTTGTAAGTCCCCAAAATCCAGAAAATACAGTGAGTGTACTTTTGTAGGTACTTAACCACTGTGGTGGAAGTGTGCATGTCTCTCTGACTGCTGCATTATACATAAGGCCAGTTTCTCACCAACTTTTCAGCTGGGACCAGCACAGTTGGGTAAATTTGGCACTGTTGTTCTCCAATTTTGATTTTAATAGTGTGGTTATTGATAAACCTATTTTTTTTTCTTCCATAAGGATCTGTTCATAGCATGGAGTGTGATTTGTAGTGTCATTTCCACAAAAGTGCATTTTTCCACCATAAATATCCATAAAACTTCACCGTTTAAGCAAGCAAAATGGGAAGCATCATTGTCCACTCTTGCCAAGGATGTGAGATCTGTATGATGTGTATGTGTATGGATGATGTTGTAACAGTTCTTTGCACTGCGTTAGTCTGAACCATGCACACATATTCTCGGGACCAAGCGTCTTCTATGTAAATTGTTTTATCCTACCAGTTAAAGTGAGGAAAGCCAGGGCTCTGGCTTTCTAATACAAAATGTACAGGCCCTCCCACTGGCAGCAAAAAAAACACAACAAAACAAACAAAAAAAAATCTAAACAGCCTCAGGGATGAGCTGGGAGTGAATTGTCCTACCCTATTCAGACAGTGAAGGTGCTAATATAGGGCTAAGATGGTCACATCCCAGGAGCATACCCTAGTATGATAAACAGCAGTCCTTTAAAAGTGTGTTGAGTCGAAACAATGTAGATTGTTCAGTGTGTTGAGACCTGATGGTGCAGTAATGTAAATAACCACATGATGACAGTGTGACGTATTACTGACAAATGTGAGGATGAAAATCCATCAGAACATTTGCAGAAATGCATCAAAAGAAATGGAAAATGGAATGACAATGAAATAAATGAACTATTAGCTCATCATCAGCCCTCATCAATAATTTCCACACACAGGTACCTGTATGACCAAATCACAGTCAGTTGAAGTCACTTTGAAATTAATGACATCAATGTGAGTGAGAATTGGACATATTTTGATATATGCAATTCAATATGGATCTGCAACAAGTCAGGAAATCAAGCCATATTTCAGTCCATGAGGTGTGTGATTTTGTTTCCTGCCAGGGGATGTAGGGACAGCACTGCACCCAAATCCCACATTTCACCCAAAACTCTTTAAATACCACAATCTATTGAACTGTTATCCTTTCCACCCTCCTGAAAATGGTGAAGCATAGTTTGTTGGATAGAAGATACATATGTTTCTGAACCAGGCTCACAGCAATGCTTACCAGCCATTTGTCTTTTACAAACCAAATTGCTTGGGACAGCTTGTCACAATGTTCAGGATTTCTCATTGGATTTTGGATTTGGGGCATTAGGCATATTAGCAAGCAGGAAAGCAGCCCACTGCAACTAGGGAGGATCTTGCTGCCTCATTGTTCTGATGGTGAGGTGCTTCTGAAATGGGCACGTGTCTCCGTCTTGATCAAGTCCATCAGCTTTCATTAGGTCCTATTACATGAGCGTGGCATCTGGCTGTTTATTCTGTCAACAGGCATTGGGCTCATTGCTGCAGGGCATGTCTTAAGAAGTACCATGCCTGCAAGCCTTTATGCTTTCAAGCAGCACAGATGGTTCGTGGGGGATGTCATTATTTTTCAAAGTTAGCCTGGCTTCTTGTTAAACTTTTGAAGTAACTTTCATCTCATTTGCATGTGGCCCTGTTGCCTGGCTGGGCCGACCCAGCCTCAGTGCTATCTCACACCAAGGCTATAGATATGTATATTTATATATTTGTAAATAGTTATTTTACCTGGACACGTGGGTGAGTATTCACATGACAAGTCTATTGACGATGATCTCTTCTGCGTCATAAACTATCATATAATTGTATCCTCTGTATTTCACTGTGATGGGTCTTACAGAATTTCTGTACATATGCAGTGCTCTGGTCATAACCACACTACTGACTTTTCACTTGCACATTGCAACATTTGCCAATTACTTATGATTTATAATTTCTGCTGCACACTTACTATTAATGTATGTATAGAATTTAAATATGGATAGACATTTTTAGATATTACTTTTTTGACTTATCTTATCTTATCTTATCTTGTCTTATCTTACATATAACCAAGATAACCAAGAAACAATGAATGGCTGGTTACATCATAGCCCGGGTTTTCCAGCTCCAGGCCTCTCAGAAACACATACCAATTACGGTTAATTGACCATATATATGTAGTGCTAATATAGTCATGAAATCCAATCAGAACATGGCCATTACAGATGATTTGTCCTAAAGAGTATCCATTCCAGCTGGCCTGTGTGGGTCAGTCTCTGTATAAATGGAAAAAGTACAGTGGAGAGAGAACATTGGTTAGAATGTTATGTACTAGTTTCAACTACAGGCAACATTTTCTACAGCAGTACTTGCTAAATCATATATAAACAAGTATAATAATTTTGTGCAGTTATATGCATAATTGATTTACATATCCTTTTCAAGAATTTACACTAAAAAAAAATCAGCTTGATAAATAATTGATATTAGAGATGTTCTGCAGGACAGATTAAATGCACAATGTCAACTGCTGCCATATATAATATGACATCCGAAAGGTAGAGACATGAAGAGGACAGTAGCTCATACTCTCCTCAATAAGCAATCAATGCCAAGTAATTACCCTTCAGCCAGAATGGATACTATTGATTTCACCTGCAAGGGAAAAGTCACACTAGGAAACATACTATAGGTCACTGGCTTCAGAATTACACTGGCCATCAAATGAAGTGATGCAATCAAGTGAAAAGGCTAAAAGAATGAATGACATGAATGATAGAGAATGTAAAAACAGCACTCAAAGTTTGCTTCTCAATATTGAAGATCAGGAAAATGTTTATTCGAGTTGTTACATAAATGTTAATTCGGGTCAAGAATATAGAAAATTAATTGAGAACGAATGAAAAGTTTTTATCATACAGCTCATGAAGAATATTAGTAATTCTGAAGAAGGCAATTCCTTCCCACATTTTTTTCCCCTTTTTACTCACCCAGTGCTGGGTACCTAAGCTGCAGTCCTGGGCATTGCTCTCCCTCTGCCAAACCCGGGAGGACTGAGCTCAAGTCTCCTATACCTGAGGAGTGAGCAGGCCCTTCTTTTCACCTGAGGGGCAGGGATTCCCTGACTGGACGTACCACATGGAAGGATCATGTTATCCTAGCCAGGTCCTCCCCACCCCCTTGGGCATCCCGGGTGGCCAGGGGAGGCAGTGTATGCCCAGGACTGCTGCATGTTTTTGTGAGGGTAGCTACCCAAGGGAACACAGGAAGAACATGCAAACTCCACACAGAAAGACCCTTTCACCAAAACCACCCAGGGTATGGGTGCTGATGACATGGAGGAGAGAACACGCCCCCAGCACCCACAGCATCCGCAGTGGGAATTGATCTCCAGGTTCTTCTAGCTGTGAGGCAGCTGCGCTGCAAACTGTGCCACCGTGCCAGTAAGAGGGTTATTTTCAGTTCAATACAGTTTATGTGCATAGTGCCAATTCACAATAAAATCCATCTCAGGATATATTACATGGAAAGCAAACAAGTTCAGCGCTGTTGGATTGAGTTCAAAGTCACATTTCATATACCAATTAACTATATACATATATACCCTGCTGTGTCCATCAGCATGCACAGAATGTTTTTTGTTACTCAATCATAAAAAAACAAGTTAGTTCTCCACACTCACCCAGATTGATTAAACAGCACCACCTCCACCCTCTCTTCCCCCAAAGCTCCATCATGTATTTGTATGTTTGCTAGACTGGAATGCTGACCTTTCCGGAGGAAATATTACATTAACAGAGTCCCTTACCTCACTGCATTCTCACAAGGTTCATGCATTCTCTGTTTATCTCGCTGTGCTGTTCAACACACACGTTTGTAGGTACTGGAACACATAAACTGATTTTGGCTTCGAGAATAAGGAGACAGACCAGTGTTGATAAGAGAATCCAAGTCCATGTGTTCATTCCTGGTTACTGCTGCTTACATTAGACCCAGTTGTGCAGCAGTGAGTCCTCTAGCAGGGACTTGCACAGGTGTAGACATGAAAGACAACTGTTCCCAACCTTTCAGCTTGTAGAGCTTTAAAATTGCAAATTAATATATTTTCATGACTAGTGAGTCTTCATACAGCATATTAACAGACAAAAATCAAATCTAAATGTATATTAGAAATGCACTGATCCATTTTTTTCAATTCAGATATACAGAATACCTCCTGAAAACTGATGCTGATTTTGTTGTTCTTAATTTTAAACTCAGTATTTGCAACAAATGTGGAAGAAATGTAGAAAGAAACCTATTTCTCTTATTCAATCCTTCACATATGGTAAAAAAAACAAAAAAAACAACAACAAAACACACTTAAGCAGAATAGGATAAATCAAGTTGTCTGATTCTAACAGCAAAAACTTAAATTTGAATTTGACCAGACGTTTTTCAACTGGTGTTGTGACCCCAACATCTGATCAGTGAGATATGTCAGTATTGATATTGAATCTGATTGGTCCCATCTCTAATCTATTGTTTTCTTGCTTTTGCCACGGAAATTTTAATTTGCAGACTGCCAAACAAAAAAAGGTTATTCCCATTTTCCCATGTTAATTTCCCAAGTGTACTTTTTAAGCTACTAATTATGGAAGATGAATTCATAGACACAGAAAATATTTACAATTATCCCTGTTAATAGGAGAAAAAATGTTTAGCTTGAGACATATAATGTAAGCATTTCCACCACGAAAGATTTCAATAATTTAGTATTGTCTGTGGCAAACTCCAGTTTTTAAACGTTGAGCCAACAGTGCACTCTAGTGGGCTTGAGCTGCTACTACTGATAGTTAGACTGTGAAGTCAATAAAATAACTCATGCCAATATTTTTATACAGTATTATGTTTTTACTATGCTCATTGAAAAGTACCCCTTAAATTTCAAGTTTGTTAAACGAATATAAAACAAATGTCACTGCCACTGTTTCACCAATTCTTTTAATACAGCTGACTGTATTAAAAAGTAATAAAGATATTTACGTTGTAACCAATCAGGTAAGATATTTACACTGGCCTCCGCAATCCTGGCCCCTTTTGCAGCTGATTGAGGTGGACCTACTTTCGATTCATAAACAATCATAGACAAACTATAAAAGGACGTCATATAAATCTTGATGATATCTGAAATGCACCCTCTGCCACAACCCTTTTTTGGAAAAGTCAGACACCAGAAACACCTGTTTCATGTTTTGGCAATGCTTTCTGCACTCCAATTCCATAAACGTTGTGACACTGCATCAAACATGAACAAAACCAAAATGCAATGACTTGCAAATCTCATAAATCCACATTTTATTCTTAGGAGAACATAAGAACATATCAGATGTTTAGAATATTAGCTCATTTTGACTTTGATAGCAGGAACACGTCTTGAAAAGGTTGGAACAGGACATTGTCAATCAACTGTCTGCAAACATCTGGGAAGTGAGGAGGTCAGTTGCTGGAGTTTTAGGAGAGGAATGCTGCCCCATTCTTGTCTGACGCAGGATACTGGCATTGTTTTGTGATGCTCATCATAACCCCAGACTCTTGTCCTTGTCAGCACCCAGACTCTTGTCCTGCAAGCCATACTGTTGTGATGGATGCAGTATGTGGTTTAGCTTTGTCTTGCTGAAATATGCAAGGCTTTTCCCTGTAATGTAACTCCATACCAACCAACCAAACAAGCTAGATTATCCCTATCGAAGTACAATTTAGTCTAAATGTTAGAATTCCAATAAACACATTCAAATGCACAAATTTCTATAGCATGCACCTAAACTGACATGGCGTCCATGGATTTCAAAAATAATTTAAAAATTTGATTCATCAGACTACAGAACAGTTATCCATTTTGGCTCTGACCATTTCAAATGAGCTTTGGCCCAGAGAAGATGGCAGAGTTTCTGGATCATTTTCACATATCATGTCTTTGCATAAAACACATTTAAGTTGGCAACCATCCAACATCTGAGTTGAATCTGACAAGGAAATTTGTTTTCTTGCACTTCCTCAATTAACCACCAGGTGCTTGCTTTAAAATGGATCAAATCCCCATTGTCTCCCATGTTAAAACAGTCAATTTTGCAGCAAAATGAAACATATTTACAGTCTGGCTCCATCTCTATAGTTAGACTTGAAATCCATGACAACTGTACAGGGACTGAAATTATATAAATCAATAAAGCTGACTAATCAGATGGCCTGATGGAGGCCATTTGATGCTGTTTGATTGAAAGCTAGCCACTGGTTTTGCCACTGGCTATGATAGCGAACCATTCCTGTCAACATTCTAGCTACTCAGTGCTTAGCATTATATTTACTTCTGAACTGTGAATAAAAATCTCACAGATCATGGTCATATTATAGAGTCAAAATGTTATGTTGTGCTTGTGTGTCATGTTGATTGTATGAACAGACGACTGGAAAGATCTGAGGATGAAGCTTAGATTAGCTTGGCCTTGCTAACTGCGGCAGTCTTTTTTTTAGCAACCAAAATAATATTTGAAGTCCAAATGTGAAGGCCAGCATGAATGACACTGGCCAGTCAATCATGCTGGTCACTGGCCAGCATGATTGACTGAAGGTTCCAGCATAATTCTGCTTGAAAGAGTGAAATGTAGATGGAAAGATTGTTAATTCTCCACAAGCAGCTTGGCTCCTTCAGCTAAACCTGGAACTCTGCCATGGGACCTGTTGTCTTGCTGAAACGAGGTCTAGCAGCACTTGCATTGTTCTGCATGACATTCTGGTAATGAGATACTTGAAATGAGGTGATAAATGACGTGTTCTAGTTGGCTTTTCAGTGTTGCTGGTTCTGCACCATTGCATTATGACACTGTGCAGTTTGAGGAAAAAGGGGCTTCAGAAGCTCTCTGTACGCACCTATCAGTCACATGACTGAATAGTTCCTCCAGTATACAGTCTATGGATCACACATGAAATTTTTCCCACAGTTTTTGGACTCTCTGAACTTCTGCCCATATTTACATGCAAAAGTCTCTGCCTCTCTGAAATACCCCTTTTATACCCAGTCATGTTACTGACCTGTTGCCTACTTAGTTGTATTATAGTTGTATAGTTGTAAAATGTCAGTTTCAACATCTGGTAGGGAATAGAATATGGGCTTATGAATTTTGCAAATCATTGCATTTTGTTTTTATTTACATTTTACACAGAATTCCATCTTTGGGGAATTGGGGTTGTATATTCACATGTGATAAATATTCATCTTGAAGATAACTTACAGGTAACTTACAGGTAACTTACAATATCAGTTAAATTTATTGAAGTACCGTACGACTGTCAATTTATCTTGGAAATGTAGTGCACTCTACCACATTTAGGGGGAAAATGTTGGAGGAAGGGGTGGGTGGTACCAACATTGGTTCAATGGATCAATACTATTACGATAAGACCGATATTTGTGTTGCAGTTTCCCTTCTATTCTCTTCTTTATGGTCATCAAATTACCTATGAATTACAAATAGCTTCTCTCATTTCACCCATGCTCACTTTGCCAATTTTAGCAGACTGATTAGACTATTATATATTCAGCTGAAATCAATCTAAGTGGTTTCATTTGGACTCAAAAATATATACTTATATAAAGATGTACTTCAAATCTGACATATGAATATGGCTGAAAGTAATAACCCTTTTGTTTTAACTGTCTGTAGTGACTACTTGTCCATTAAAACTTAAGACTTAAGTGTGATTAAAAAAAAAAGATGAATATAACTCAAATAGTCACTTGATGCACCATGGGTTTCTCGTGTACACACTACAAAAAAAGTCCAAAAAATTGCCAATAATGCAGTTCCATGTTGGTTTATTCCAAATTTGCAGGCAAACAACAGAGTACAAGTTCATAGCATCCCTTGCTGCCTCTCCTGCTCTGGCGGCTGCATTTTCTTGACTGCTTGCCTTGACTGACTCACCTGCTTACCCACTAATACCCTCATTGACTGGTAAAAAACCATATGACCACCCAGGTGCATACAGAGCTACCCAATGACTACCCATTTATAAGTGAAATACCCATATCCCAAATAAATTATTAACTAAACAAATTACTAAACAAATGTATTCTAAACAACTAAAAATTAAACCCAATAACCCAGAAAAATAAACCAATAACCTCAATTATTTAAACTCTAAACTTAACAAAAACATAGAGAAATAGCTCCTACAGTGTCAAAAGAACATTAGTATTGATATTTAGGCTACATGCAGATTGGTTATTAATTCTGAATTATTTTATTTCATCTAGGTAATGCACAAAAAGCTATGGACCAAACCTAATTTCCCTGAGGGAACCTCCCAAGGGATTAATAAAGTTCTATCAAGTCTAAACCAGACTAATCAGGACATAACATAAGCATTACTGAAATGACTGTGAAGGACCTAAAACCAGAGTTATTACAGTTAAAGAAAACTAAAACTAAAACTGAAACTAACAGTGAAAAAATAATAATATTTCAACTGAACAGAAGATGGACATAAGATACATATTTTTCTGAACCACGCTCACAGGAAACCTTACTAGCCATTTGTCTTTTACAAACCAAATTGCTTGGGTCACAATTTTCAGGATTTCTCACTGAAGTTTGAATTTGGTCCATTCGTCCAGGCAGAATCTTGATGCCTCATTTGTCCTATGGTCAGGTGTTTCTGAAATGGGCGTGTCTCCCTCTTGGTGGAGTCCATCAACTTTTATTAGGTTTTATTACAGGAGTGTGACATCTGGCAATTCATTCTGTTAACAGGCATTGGGCTCATTGCTGCAGAGCATGTCTTGCATCATACCTGCAAGCCTTTATGCTTTCAAGCAGCACTGATGGGTCATGCGGATGTCAGTCACAGTTATGACAGTTAAAGAAAACTAAGACTAAAACTGAAACTAACAGTGAAAAAATAATTCCGTTAACTGAAAAAAACAAAAAACAAAAACAAAACAACCAATACTCATTCATACTGTCATCTCTTATTTAATTTTGAAAATAATTATTTTTCAAGACAGGTTCTTAAACATGCTACCTCAAAGACTTTTGACTTAAAAATGAAATAGAAATGTTGCCTTGTTTTTTGATATTTGATGATATCCATTGTTTTTTAACTGCATTCAGTGCCTTTTAACTCATTTCATCCATCCATTATCTGTACCCGCTATGTCCTGTTCAGGGTCAAGGGGGTCTGCTGGAGCCTATCCCAGCTCACTTCGGGCGAAAGGCAGGGGT
>JBAMYA010046711.1:0-10850 GCA_037176975.1 Arrhamphus sclerolepis | reverse complement strand
AATCTTGCTTGTTTGTAGGTGACCAAATACTTATTTCCCACTGTCATTTGCAAATAAATTCTTTAAAAATCAGCCAATGTGATTTTCTTTTTTTCTCATTTTGTCTCTGTATACCTATGGTGAAAATTACAGGCCTCTCTCATTTTTTTAAGAGGGAGAACTTAAACAATTGATGGTTGACTAAATACTTTTTCTCCCCACTGTATATACACAGCAACAGACATTTTATTGCCTTGTGAAAAATCTCATATCTGTAAACTAGCAAGCAATAATAAAAGATATATCACATTCATGAAAAGGAAAGGACAAGAAAACACAAATCAGTTTAAAAGCAAAGGTAAGGTGACATTAAGATAAAGTGCTCCAGGCAGAGAGAAAGAGAAACTGAAAGGTGGCTGGAGAATTACAAGAAAGAGAAGTGTGTGGGAAAAACGATTCATGAAAAGAGCATGCAGTTGTTAGATGCACAGAATATATATTTGAAGAATCTAAAATAACTGAGGAGAGAAGAAGTGCGGGTGATGGTGGTGTTGATGCGCACGGGTACTGTAGGACTGGAAGATGCAGGCAGCGCTCTCACTGAGGTCATTACAAAGCCTGCCCCTTGGCTTAAACAAGACAGTTAATAGAGGAGTTGCAGTATTTAGTCAATACCGATTCCTAACACCCTGAAAATGACAGACAAACAAGTCTCTGCACTGAACACCACCTGGGATGCTGCTACGAGCAGGACAGGATCCGCCTTTGAGGATTTCATTGCCTTTACATTAAAGCCAGTCTAAACCAGCTGGCAGATTCGATTGGATAATAATGCACAATACTTTGTCACCTTGTCTCCCTGTCTCCATACCACTTCCATCACCTCTGAACATAGATCGATAAAGTGTTCCCCAAGCATGCAGGCTACTGTTAACAAATAAATGGTCAACCATGTTCACAACTGTTGTGGGACAGAAGAATGATGAGGATCTAAGAGCCTGAGGAAATGAAACCGATGGAGTTAAGACGGATGCACATGACAGTAAGCAGGACACTTGGACAGGTTAAACCCTGTTCCCTGTCCACTTATTTTACAGATAAAACTGCTCTTCTGCAGACATGTTTCATTCCACTCTATGGCCAAGTAAAGCACTTGTAGTGATTTAAGCATCTTGCAGAGCTTTAGATCTCCAGGAATTAATTCAATTCAAAATACTTTTAGTCCCTGAAGGTAAATTCAGTTGTTGCAGCAGTTGTTATGATAGAATGTATGATAGGCAAAAAAAATTGGTGCTCTATCATTAAATCCTTTCCCACTATCGAGCCAAAGCATATTGAGGCTGAGTCAGACCAGTTGCTTTCCCATCATCACTAGTGCTTAAGAGAGCCAATTCAGGCTGCCCTGGCCTCCCAGCTGGTGTAGCCAGCTGAGGATGAATCAGGTCAAGCAACACAACGGAACTTGAACCCCCCACCCAAAAAAGTTTCTAAAATTATTTTAGAGGTAGTTCAACTTACATCAAGATAAATCACACAACCGCCAAAGCCTGAGTGTCTTTACATCATCCTCTGTACGACAATGACTATGTCACAACCCAACTCGGGAAGACACACCACCCAGCTGCCAATCAAAGTGTACAACTATGGAACAGTGTTTAGAGTTAGTCAGGTGCTAATTATAAGATGAAGCGCTCCAACATATATTATCTACAAATGTCATGGCAGAGCTAGCGGAGAAAGTGAAGAGGGTAGTATCAGATGAGGCAAGAAAAAGAGAAAGGGTGATCGCACAAGATCCCATGCTGGTCAATACTGAACCGGCATAAACTCGCTGGCGTTAGCTCAGAGAAGCAGAGGACTGCTAGCTGGATGGCGTCCTAGCCTCGCTGTTGTTGGATTAATAAGTTATGTAATTTTTCTCGCCTTCTACATCCTGTGTGTTTAAGTTTGGATGGTACTGTATTACTAAAGTTCTTTGTTTTCTCACTGGTTCATATTTTATTTTGTAATAGAAGCAGATAGACAAGGTAATGCCACCGGCTAAAGTAGCAACAATATTTACAACAGTGGTTACCGACAACTGCACTTCTCAACCAGGGAGGGCGCTAAAGAGTACAATCTTACGTGGTGTTGCTTCAAGGTAAAAGGAGGTACCTTCTAAGCCTTTCTATTTCACCTTCCCCTATGTTCCAGCTACAGGTGGAAGCTGGGGGAAGGTGAGATTTTAATAGCAACAAGCTTGGTGTCCAAGAGACATTAGAAGGTATGTGAAAGACAAGTAACTCTTGTACATGATGAAGTAAATGGCATAAACCTTGGACAGGGGTAGTAGTGAGCATAAAAACACGTTTTCTAAACATATTCTTGAGCTAGCTCCCATTTTGGAAACCCATTCACATGGTGCATCTGCAAAATCCCTGTTTTTATTTATAGTTCAGCTTGGTTTCCTGCCGTGATTGATAATTCAAGTTAGGCAACAGAGGCACTTCAAACTAAATAACTCAACATAACCAACTTCAAATTTGGGGTTTGGTTCACTGAACAGAGTAAGTCTCTCCTTGTGTGCTGACTGCCCTCCAATTAGTGTCCACACCAATCAGATTTCTCATTTATCTACCCACAAAATATCAGGTCTTATGGCTTGACACTGTGATTACGCTCAGCCTATTAGCCCGCTTGTTATTGCTCTTACTCTTACTGTACAATGGTGCACTGGGATTGTACCTGTCCTCCTTATCAAGTCCTTTCACCCATTCGTCTTTGTCTTGGTGTCATTTTTCTCTCACTCCTAATTAACTTAACTGGCAGGCTGATGTGACTGAAACTGTAATGATAATGGCCGTGGGAATGTCTCTTATCAAGGGCTATATGTTATATTGATGGCCTTTATGCCCACTAGGGCAATAACTCACTCGGCTTATCTCAACAGAGAGTTCCCTTTCAATCTCACACTAACATTTTCACATAAAGACACACATTACACAAAGTAGAACACTTTGATCTGAATACCTTCAAGCTCATGGGGTGGTAATCCATTCACACCATGTCTCCTCACTAGTTCCACCAGTCTTTAACCTCCCTATGTGCTGCTTTGCTACGATATACACACCAGGCCATGAAAAGCTGTTTAACAGTCTGATTAAGCTGCAACCATCTGAAGTGTCAAAATTCAGAAGGATATGGATCCAGAGAGACACATCCTCCTTTTTGATTTCTCCTCTCCATTTCTTTCTCCACTCAAACTCCTCTTTGCTCGCTCGGTTGTTTCCCTCAAGCCTCATAATTACCCTTCATATCTTCACTCTTCCCCCCACAATCCTCTCTCCACCCACGCTCAGCCTGATTTTTTATGTTTTCTGCTGTTGCTCTGCTTTCATTAAAATGCAGTCTTATTCTTCGCTGCTGCTCTCCTCTCCACTCCTCCCCTCCATACTTAATCGTCTCCCAGCTTACCTATGAAGTCGTTGCTCATTCCCAAGTCATAGTCCCACACAGAGATCTCAAGGGTTTTCTTTGCCAGGTGGTCCAAGGATACTTCGTATGAAAACTCCTGTGCAGGTGGTGTACACAAAAGCATATCGGAAATACAAGACTGAAAGGAGCTCTGAATTTCGTAAAGGTTCTCAGAAAATGTTTTTGACTGGTGCTGGGAGCGCATGTCCGAAATCTTTAAAGGGGTTTTTGAAAAAGAAACATTTATGTTTCAAGCTGCAGATCATATGGCGCTCAAAAGAGTAATCAAGGAAACCGCTTTTATATAATTTGTAGTTATTTCAGAAGAAGAGACAAGCCTTACCTCATTGAATTCAGGATTGAGGGTCTTTTTCTTCACTGATGTCTTGTACTTGGACTTTTTCCCCATGTCTGGCTGTAAGATGCTGAGCAAGAGAGCAAATGAGAGGATGTGAAAAGAAATAAAGCAGAACCTTGTCACATCGCAGCTCAGCCATTCAATGGGATTAAAAAGTGCTTTAAAAAATTCACAAAAGTGAAAGATTACACACATATAATCAAGGAGTGTGTGTTTTACATGTGTGGTTCTTATATTATTGCACAGATGCACAAACAGTGATGCCCACTGGCCAGTTGAAATGGTTGGATGGACGACGTTTCTTCTGCCTCATGGTTGAATGTATTTAGATTCCAGAGGTGTTTATAACGCTTCATTCACAGTTTCATTTCCACATTTTCAAACCTGTCACCACAATATTTTTCAGGATTTCTAATTTAGCACTGTTATCTAAAGATATTAGTTTGAGCCCTATGTTTAAGACCTTGTAAGTCCTGATCTGAAAAGTGCCATCCATGTTTACCAAACAGATTTTAACATTTGAAACTTGATATCTGAAAAGGTGAGAATTTTGAAATTTTGACAGCTTCCCTGTTTGTATTTCAGAACTGACTTTACAACGTTCACACATCTGACCATGTGGTTTCAAGATGTGTTTTTTGGATTTTTGGCAGTGATGTTCTTAAAGGACTGTTGCTTTTAAGCTATTGTTTCTAACATATTGTTTCCTTGCTAAAGTGCAGTCCAATAACTATATTTTAGGTGGAATTGACTGGATGCTCCTTTCACTGTAGTCTCACATGTATGAATACCACAGTCTTTCACTCCATTGATTTAAACGCTGTTACAATAAGTGTTGTCAAACTGAGTTAAAACTCACTCTGGGCACTAACCAGTCAAATTGCACGTGGGCCATTGGTGGAAGAAAATGAGCTCCAATGTGCAATCTGGAGTAGCAAGTAGCAGATATATTAGCTGAATCTTGTATTGAAGCATTTGTGTGGTTGCGCTTCATTTTCTGTTTTGCAGAGCTTGTGTATGTAGCTCAAGCTGTGATATTCCTCTATGCTGCCTGCGCTTCTGACCAATAGAATGCACCCATAAATGATGGGTGTGCAAAGCATTGATAGCCGCTGCTGTCATCATAAAATTAGGAGCTATTATCACAAAAGGAACGTGGCAACACTGAATCAAACCTGACAGACACCTGGCTTTCTTACGTACCGAGCAGGAAGAAATCCTATTTTGTTGTTTATTAGTATGAACATCAGACACACACACACACACGCGCGCGCGCGCACACACACACACAATCAAGTGGTTGGATGCGGGTCTGCTGTGAAGACTGACATGTACTGGATGGATCAGCGAGCAGCTCCCCAAACCCACTAAAACTATGAACGGAGGCGAGGGCATACTGTGGTACTGTATCTCTGCATTATGACCAAAACAAAAAACGCGCCAACACTCTCTTTTACTTACTACCAGCATTGTTGGCTACGTATGTGTGTTTGGTCAGCGCCATGGGACAAACTGGGAAATTCTATTACAGGTTTGTGAAACGAAACCTGGCCTTTACCTTTCAAACAGGACCAGATTCATTATTTCCAAGATCAAAGTAATCAATTTAAGCCTTTTTCTTTATATTTTGTCCTCTTGTGGCAATTAACCTTGCTGAATACCAGAAACAAAGAAAGACAGAGAAAGTTTGCAAAGTGCCTTGATGAGATAATTGTGACCCAGAACTCTTTTTTTTCTCAACAAAGGGACTCTGAGGGATTGAAACCACAGCAAGATCACAATCACGCCAAGGTTAGAGAAGAGGCAACAGAAGGATTGCTGAAGGGCAGTAAGCGTCATGATCATCATAAATTCCAAGTCAAGATGTTCAGACGGTGAGATATCTCACTCTTTCAGCCCCTCTCCCCCACCCCCTCAACTCCTGCCAGTGACAAATCCTGGCCTGACAGCTGAAGCATGAGATGGGCTTCAGGGCTGTCACTTCAGAGCTGGAAGTGAGTGTAGGATGAAGTTATTGAGGTGGAGAGGGAATAGGGGGATGATGGGGACTTGATAGTGGTCAGACAAAGATTTGAGCCTCTGCATGTTGGATATTAGTGCTAAAAATGTCATATCTGGAAGAGTTTTCCACTATCAGTTATAAAGGAACACAGATCAATGCTGTCATGAAGAAAAAAATAGATTTACTTTCATAGGTCATAGGAAAAGATTCACCTTTTCTCTGACTGTTGCTGAAAAACAATTCCAGATTAGATGGTGATGAATTTTCCTTGTAAAAAAGGATGCTCTTTTTAACAGTCACTTGGCACGAAAGCATTAAGCACCCAACAGCAGACAATAAATGCAGACAACTGCTCCCATTTAGAATTTGTAGCTGCTTGTAAATTCGACAGTCTGTCGCTCCACACAGACAGCTGAGGGAAGCATTTGTTTTAACTAGAAGCTACCTGGTAATTTAAAAGAAAACACAACAAAAAGACATTTACAATAAAATATAGTTGCCTGCTGAGGTGACAGAAGCTGTTGACATGGACCCTCTTTTTCCAGAAGTGTTTATAACAGTTGCTGAATTAGAATATAACTAAAAACAAGCTCCAAGTAATTACTTCAGACACAAAGGGTGGAAAGGATCAACTCGATTAGAGAGGTACTGTAAGCCTTATCAAGCCAGTGGCAGAATATCTATTTTATTCTTTGTTGTAAAAAAATAAAAATCTTGAAAGGTACAATATGCTACACATAACTAGCGTTTCATTAAAACATAAAAATTGAAATTCATCACATGACCTTTGTTGATATTGTGTCTTTTTGTGCAACAGTGTCAGGTTTTTTTACTCAGCTGTTAAAAGACACTTTTTTTTTAATGCTCGTTCAGATGCCGCTCTGCTAAGAGGATTTTTGTTCATAATTTAGCATCTGTTATGATGAGTAATCATGACAAACAGGAAAGTTGTTTACATATGGAAGCAACTGCTTGAGCTTACCAAAGCCGAGGTAATACCACAAATAAGACTCCAAACCCAGACATGTTGAAGAGGAGATGTTGAGAGTGTAGGGCAGGAGGGCGTTTAAACCATTTCTTTTCTCAGTTGTCATGGATAATGTGAGATCACAGGCACATAAAATGGAAGAGTCTGGATTGTTGATAAAGACATAGCAGCACTATTTTTCTCTACAGGGACATATTCTGGGCTCCAGTGCCTCTCCACCTCGCTTTTAGATTAAACGGAGCAGCACAGCTAAAAGGAGAAGAGACTGGAGTGCTTGTAAACAACAGATGGTACAATTTTGGACATGTTACTGTAAAAGGGGATCCATGCACTACATTACTGAACTATAATGAACTGTTGGCTCTGAGTTTTTCTCCACTTTTTCAATCAGGAGAGTTCAACTGAGTGTTTTCGACTGATGCTGCATGTGACATCATCAGCAGCATTCGTTGCTAGGCTACAAATATGACATCTCAATGCATTCATGACAATCCAGAGAGATTTCAAACATTCCTCTGAGTCTAAGTTTAC
Source organism: Arrhamphus sclerolepis (assembly GCA_037176975.1). Taxonomy (NCBI): domain Eukaryota; kingdom Metazoa; phylum Chordata; class Actinopteri; order Beloniformes; family Hemiramphidae; genus Arrhamphus; species Arrhamphus sclerolepis. Next base: position 3,539 of record JBAMYA010046711.1, on the reverse strand, counting down.
AACAGTTGGTCGACTAACTTTATTTATTTTTTAGTTTTCTATTTATTCTTTGTGGATTAGTAAAGTATTATTTAGTTTAGATCATTTCAATAATGTAATGTATATCCATCTTATTTCTAGTCCCTGTGATGCCTTGTGTGAAAATTGGGCACAAGCTTCTGTCACCAAATTGAATCTGGAGTTTCCCATGGTGACAGGGCACAAATCCAGTAGTAGTTTCAAAAGTTAATTGTTTTTGGTAAGCCACTGACATGTGTGCTACCTTACTGCCACTTGCCCCCATAATAATAACACTTCTGGATTGAGCCAGTCAAGGAAGTGAAAAAACAAAAAAAACTCATCTGGTATCTGCTGTATCATCCTAAAAATAAGAATGATTGGTAGGTCTTTATTCGAAGCTCAAAGGTTCACTTTTTCAAATGTGCTTAGGCAAAGTAAGTTTATTTGTATCGCACATTTTCATACACACAGACAACTCAAAGTCTTTAAGGCTGAGTTTAGGTCATTGGTTCCAAGGTGTGAATGGTTATGAAACTGCCTGGGAAGGAGGGGCAATGCTTTTAAATCCAGACAGTTAGACAATTCACAGGTGAGAATGACTCCAACAACTCTGACATTAGCCAGGGGTTCAGACTGTAAAGACACTTCTGCTTATAAGCCGATACTCCCCGCCATGTAGTTTAGAACTGAAGAAGCCTTTCGGATGAGAAGTGCCTTCAAGATTCAAGTAATCCAGTTAGCCCTTAGGCTTAACCTGACCTGGATGACTGAAATTCTACCCCAACATCTAAGCTTCTCTTCATAAGAAGGGGCTTGACAATTGCAGTTTTCAAAGATCTGGGAAATGTGCCTCATAAGAGAGATGTATTGATGATTTTCAACATGTCTGTTTCTAGAGCTGCATAAACTGTGTTGAAAAAGTTGGTTGGTAAAGTGACTAAACAGCATGTTGATGACTTTAGGTTTTTAACTATCTCCTCCAGGGTTTTAGCGCTGATAGGACTAAATGCTGACAATCTGATCAAACTGTCAATGTGTGGCTGCAGTTCTGTTGGAGCTCCAGTGTTTGGTGTTGATGTTTCAGTGGCGATTCTGATGTTTTTGATTTTAATTTAAAAGAAAGATGCCAACTCATTACACCTATTCTGAGTCATAAAATCAGGAGCTAACTGTGCTGGAGGGGTTTAGTTTCTCAACAGTGGCAAAAGCGGCTGATTGTTATTGATACTCCTGCTGATCACGTCAGAAGAAAGTCAAGCCTTTTTTATAACAGTGTTGTAAGTATGAAAGTTTTCTTTTCATAATGAATGTGTCAATGAGTTTTTGTCCATTCACGCTCATCTTTCCTGCATTCTTTCCTTTGATCTGCAACAGCTGGACAGTTTCTCCTTATCAGACAATACTTTTACATTTTCAGGCGCAATAACATCAATGATTTTAGATGTTTTAGATTTAAAGTTATCAAGAAGCACATCAACAGACTTGGACCTTGGGCTCACTGACGTAGACATGACTTCCATAAAAAGCTGAGCAGTCCGATCAATTGTAAACCGTTTCCTCACAGAGACTGACTCTGTTTGGGCGACTGGAAAAACTGATATTTCAAAGAAAACACAGTATTAGAAATATCAACAGCCTTGCTAATTACCAGATCCAGTTCATGTCCTCATTTGTGTGGGGCCTCGTTCACATGTTGTAGCAGATCAAAAGTTTCTAACACAACACAGAATTCACTGTCAGTTTCGTCTGCTGGATTATCAGCGTGAATATTAAAATCACCAACAATGACAACATGGTCGCTAAAGTGAAAGTTGCACAGACAATTAAAGACACACGGTAATGCAACTGTCACTCAAAAAAGAAAGAAAGAAAAAGACAACAACACAAACATGTCCCTAATTAACCATACATCTCTGGGTTTATACAATTATATATCACTTTACTTGATCAGGTACAGAAAAAAAAAATCTCATTTTTGTACAGTTGTCATGGATCTGAAATCTAACTATGGAGACTAAAATCTTTATTTTGTTTTATTTTTTTTTTTTATCCTGGCTGTAAATCATTATAGTTTGATAAATGTAAAACTTCTTGTTTTTTGTTGTTGTTGTTGCTTTTTTTAAATTATTATTTTACCTATGTAATGATGGCAAATAAGAAAGATGAAGACAGCTCCGAACAAAGGAAACCTTGGAGTAAAAATATTGGTGAGAATAATGAAAAAACAAAACAAAACAAAAACTGAACCGTGATGTGAAACACAGATAGCCAGCAAAACTAATCAGAAAGCACAAGTAACGCAAGTTCTACAAGATAAAACAGGAAGCAAATCAAACCAAGGAGTGGAAGAAAAATGGATTAAAATATAGAAGATAAATAAAGCTCACTAGAAAACAGAGCAAGGAACTGAGACCAGTAATAATGAAACACAGAACAGGAGCTTTATAAAGACTAAACTCACAAATCCAGAAGATCTCATCTTCACATCAAAACCTATAAATCCTATAATATCCTAAATACTTGTAAATGTAACTACAGCTACCGTTTCCTCACTTACAAGTATACATTTGTAATAAACTAAGTACATACCTGGTACAACATGTTTCAGCTAAATGTGACCAGACAATGTCACAATATCTTCTTTCATTGTGTACGTCAATGCTTAGTGTTGATTTGCGATTACAGAAGCGTTTGACAAGTTTTCAGAGCAACTGTGAGCGGCAAAAAACAAACAAACAAAAAAACAAAAAAACCCCAGAGATTTGTAAATAAGTTCCAACAATCAATAAACTGTGTTTTTGGATTCATAAATTATACACATGGATCATCTCTGAAACCAAATTGGATGTCTTGTGCTGTCCACAAAGATTTGTAAACTGCATAAACCAAACTGGGTGGAGGTAAGCCAGACCCTGGTATGAAAAAAAACAAACAATCGAATGAGAGGTAAAACATCTTTAAGAGTAAAATGAACTAACGATGAGTCGTCTCAGATCACAATTTCACATTCAGTCACAACTAAATGTCCACAACATCTAATTTACACCGTGAGCTTCATAATCATTCTCCCTCTGGGCTGCTTGGCACTTAATCAATGGTCTAACTGCAATGACAGCAAAACAAATATAAAAAAAAATGAAGAAACGGAATAATCAATAGAGAGAGATAGCCAATCAAACCATCTATCTGACCAGCTTTATGTTAGAAGGTGAGGTAAATACCCCAGAGGCATCTCATGTCAAGCTGCACCAAAATCACACTTTCCAGATGCCCCCCAGCGAGCTCTGACTGGAGGATTGCAATTTCCAGACGAACAAAACATTGTCGGATTCATAATTATGGCTGCATAAATAAAAGTACCGGCCAATACAGCAGCAACCAAGCCATGCCCAAATTACCGTAGACAATGTCAGGAGTGCTTCATGACAGAGGAGGCTGGTCCATGGAGATATGGGAGGATTATCCCACCAGTTTTCCCTGTGAAATTTCCAAACAAAAAAAAAAAAGGAAAAAGAAGTGGCATACAAAATATGGTGCAG
>JBAMYA010046710.1:0-10850 GCA_037176975.1 Arrhamphus sclerolepis | reverse complement strand
CAGACTCCTCCTGGCCTGGTACACTTTCATTTCCTGCTGTCTGCACACACACACACATATATATTTATTGCCCATTGCACCCAACTGTCTCTACAAATGCAGTTTCTCATGCATGTTGGAGCTTCAGTAATAAGAGTTAAGCAAAGGCTTTTCCAGATCCAAACAAAATCAGGTTGATGTCACTTTGTTGGAATGCATCAGATGAAGTCTGATGCATTCCAACAAAGTGACATCAACCTGATTTTATTTTGTGGCCACATTACTAACACACCCATCACGCATTGATTGGATTATATTATCTATACACACATTATTGTTAGTTCATGCAGCTCTGAGAGGAGGTAAGAATAATTTTAGGGATTTTTGAAAACTCACACAAAGAGGCATGTTCATATTTGTATAGTAGGCAGGAGGTCAGCAGTTACAGATGTTTTGCTTAGCTTTGGAACATCAAACTAGGGAAACCTTCTATATGGATGTTAGGGTCACACACCAACCTCTTTTAGGGCTCCAGAGCGTCCAGAGATCACAGTTCAAACTGCTGTCTTCACCAAGGGAATATTGTCCTCCTCCATGTTTTTATGTTTGAAGTTTCTAGTTGAAGTCTGTTTTTATTGTTGCCAACTTATAGTATCAATAACATTAATTGTTCACCTGTGTTTTTCCATTAGCATTATGGAAAAGTTCAGCAATCACCTGGTCTCTTGTGGAAAGAAAAGGGACTTGTGTAATCTAAAAACCAGTGCCAGCATTTAAGATTTCTCTCATAAATTTCTAGTCAGTATTTTTAAAGTGCCGTGTCTCTCCCTTATAACTAAACTAGAGCAGCCAGCCTCTGGCTCATTAAATATAGCAAAGAAAATACATTTATTTTCAGCAAAATAAGGATTTTTATCCATTTACTGTCTTTGTAGATTTTTAATATCAGAAATCTGCTAAGAGGTTCCTAATATATAATATATAATAATATATATGTAAGGGCATTTGCACACAAGTATATTAAGGTTTTTTTTTTTTTCTTCTTTTCTAAGTTTTAGCTCTATGATGTTAAAGATCGAATTATTGAATGACAGGATTGTGACAGTTCAACCGCCAGCAGATATGGGCAGATGTCGAAGTAATTCAACCAGCTGTAACACCACAGTGTTTTTTCTTTTTTTCTTTCCAGCATTTCTACAGTTTCCTTGGTCAACCCAACAGCCTAGCAGTGCTGGACCTCTCCAACACAGACTGCTCGCTAGACCAGGTGGGTCAGTCGGTCAGATGAATTAAACATAAAGGCATAACATCTATTATGTTAATGAATAGAACACTTCAACTAAACACACCAATTAAATGTACTTCTTGTAAAGAGCAACATGCATTTAGTGTTCTGCTTTATCGTCAGATGAAGTGTTTGACCTTAATATCACTGTTGCAGGCATTTAATCAAATTTCGTACGCGCGCTCAAGTCTCTGCAGCTGTTCTATGCATATGAAGTGGTCTGAATAGTGTATTGATGTGGGTCTTAGAGCCAAGAACAGTTTATTGATTATTTTGAAATGCAGCCAGCTGTCAGCCAGTCAATAAGCACTGATTAGCCCCTAAATCACAGTCTCTCTGGCTCTTGCAAAGCCAGATATAAATACATTTAAACTTTTTTTTAATTTTTTATAATTATTTAGTGATGAACAACAAAACCATTATATTTGGAACCCCCCTCCCAAAAAACAAACAAAAAACAAAACAAAACCAAGCAACTTGTTGCACAGTTCAAATGTTGTCATATTGTGTATCATGTCTCCATATTATGTTTTTTTTTGTGTGTTTTTTTTGTCTCAGATTTGCTCGGCTCTACTGCGGGGTTCGGTCCAACACCTCTCTGTTCTCAATGTGTCAAAGAGTGTCTTCTCTCACAGGTAGAACCTCTGTTGGTTTAACCAACTGAAAGTTGATGAGTCATTTTCATTTGTTGTCATTCTCCATATTAGCTGTGTCATTCATGAAGAGTAGGATTGTATCACACTGAAGATTACTGCACATGTAACCACTGAAGGTGGACAATAACAAGAGATTAAAGGACTACAGTAATAATTAGTGCGACTGATGGATGCCAGATCATAGCTGTAGTCACTTTTGTGTTTAAGAAGACGTATTAGAAATGACAAAATGCTCATATTTTGCTTCAATCTTAAACTGCAATGACCTTAGCTTTCATGTTCAGTAAAAAAGGTTAAATATTTCATCAGTGTAATTTATTTACATATGACTTTTCTTTTTTTTTTTTTTAAATCTTTTTGTTTTTTGGGGGACAGCTGAACATTTGTTAAATCAAGACCCAGGGACATTACCAGAAAGTTTCTCCATTCCAAACGTGTTTGAATATGTAAGAGGTCCACAGTTGCCTCTGCACTGTCATATATCAACATATCAGAAACTGTGTAGAAACTGTGTGTACAGTCTTAAACATGGCATCCCACTGATGTTTGTCTCTTATCTTCTTCCATAAATGACACTTTATAACGGCCACATCATAGCAGGAGACGAGCTTTGTCAATATGTTCAGCTGCGACACCTGCTGGTGATCAAGTGCCATCACAAGTCCAAGTGTCCGACGCGTGTGCTGTACGTGTGACAGATGACGTTCCTTTTCAAAGTGGTTTTATTTCAGTGTTTTTCTTTTTTTCGTTGTTTGTGTAGGAAAGGCAAAGAGGTGCCTCCGTCGTTTAAGCACTTCTTCAGCAGCGCCACGTCTCTGAGCTCCATCAACGTGTCAGGAACCAAACTGCCACCAGAAGCCCTCAAGTGAGATGAAGATTCACTCACATATTTCTGAGGCTTTGTCCATAATACTCTGTTGTTTGTTTGTTTTTTCTAAAATGCTGATTCGAAACAAAACCGCATCAACACTGGCTTTTCAGCTCAGCGCTCGAAAAGATTACAGCACTGTAAACATGTATCACACATCCATTCATGTGTGAAAATGGAGTGAAAACGCCAAAAAAATGGCCTTTGCTGCAATATTCCTCCAGTAGCTCATAATAGTAGGCAGTTTCAGTTTTAGCAAATGCAGATTTTGAAGCATAACCGCTGATATAACAAAGGCAGACTCATCTTTGGCGGTTTTGAAGTAGTTGATACACATCAGTGTGTTGTCTGCAGGTGCTGGTTCATAATTTAGGCTTGACAAATCAGCAGTGTCAACATCAGGCGTGATGTAACAAACATTTAAGAGTTTTTGATAGGCCCATCTGAGTAGAGAAGACCCAAAAATGATCATGACCAAAAACATAGTGATTCTACTTATTGTAGCTCTGGAGTCACCAAATAGACAAATAACATTTCAGATCTTTTCTGACCTGAATGGCTTCATCAGTCTGCTAAAGCATCAACATTCAGTCAGACAGACATTTGTGACTTCCTGCAAAGTGCATAAAATGTTTTCATGCGAGACTTTGAGATGAAAAAATTGAGATGTATCATTAAGATTCACAGTTTTTCTGCAGTAACAAGCCATATCACCTTGTAATGTTGAAGAGGCTAAAAGTATCAGAATTGATTTCACCATCATCACCATCTACGCCATAACTGCCATCTGTAAGATGAAAAGCTGCACCACCACACTGGGGCCTGAAGTCCCCACAGAGTTAGTTTTCTGACAAAAAGCTGTTACATTACAGTAAAATAGTATATGAAGCTGACAACTACAACGCATTGTAAAATGGTGGCGAATTGGAGCAGTGGGAAATGTCAAAATAAACTGGTGAGCCATAATATTACAACCATTGGCAGGTGACACCAGTAAGCAATGTTCATCTACTTATCTAGAGTCCTGCTAGAAAAAGCTGCAACCTGGCAGTCACATCAGGGTTTTTTGGCACATGCCAACTATTCAAATATTTCTGCATGACAGCAAGACACTCGGTTGCCATCTCAATAGAAGTCTGAAAGGGGCTTTAGTCCCATTGTGCTTAAATTTTCCTCTTTTTTTGTAATTATTTCTCTCTTTTATCTCACTGCATACAATGTTACAAATTTAGAGCGCTTCTACTTGGCCTGGCCAGTAATCCCAACCTGAAGGATGTGTCACTAGACCTCAGCTGCTGTGAGGTAAGATCATCACAATGACTCAGAATGTTGCAGTACGATCTGTGCAATATATATTTTTAATGTGGCAAGTTAAAGAACCAAACATTTATTGCAGACTAATGTATTTCTGTAGATTTATCATCAGATTTATTCATCAAATATTGATTACAGAAGCAAAACCTTGCTTTAATTGCACTGAGTGAACAATAAAGCTGATAATAATGTCGGGGGTGAAAAAAAACAACAAACAAGAGTATCAATGCTTAATGACATTTCTACAACAGTTTTATTTTTTTGTTATTTACATGGCTTTATTCCTTAATTTTTTCTCTGTAGCCATAACAGAGAGTGCCCTCGTCAGCTAAAGTTTTCCGAGTGCAGTTGAGAATAATGCTCATCCAACGCCATCGACTTTATAGGATGCACTTGAAAATCATTTGACAGGCTGGTCGCAAAGCTAAGAGGCTGCCTAATGGAGTACTTGGCAGACAGCAAGCGGGGGGTGGGGGTGGGGGGGTCAGTTCTCCTCTCGATTTTATCACAACATGCACGAATGCTTGCGCCAGCTTGTTGCCTTCATCTCCTCCCCTGCTTGAAAAGCAAAAAGACGGCTTGTTGTAGATTCAAACTGGATACAAATTATGAAGGAGGTCCTGTTCCACATTCCTGTAGAAACGTCCCCAAACTCACATTGTGGGGTGGAACGATGCTTCCTATCCCCTGTCAAAGCTGATAATGAACTGTTTGGTGGAGGCAGCGCAGAACTGTTGTAATTGAGATGACGCCGTGCAAAATGAGAACTTTGGTGACTCCCTGCTGAGTGTGTTTTGCATGGCAGTACTTTTCTTTGAAGATTTTGTGTTTGAATACAAGAATGATCATTAAGCATCTGTGTGTTTTGCTGTTGGTAATTGCTGGCTTGGCTTTGACATGCTGCTCTCTCCCCCAAATGCCTCTGTAAGCTCGGCCATTGTGTAAGTACCAGTGACAATTAACGTGTCATTCTTCCGTCCTTTCATTCGCTCCTCTGCTGTGCTATTTCATTTTCTTGCTGATTACATGTTTTTTGGGATCCATTTTCACCTTTAACACCTCACATAAAATTCAGTTAATCTTCTAATTTCCTCAAGCATTTGCTGTGCTAGGCCTCTTATAACTGCAGCTGGAAAGCAAAAGTTCATACTTGAAGTGAAACTTTGCATCTTAAGATTGATCTTGTGTTTTATTTATTTATTTATTTTTAATTTCCAGATGCGGTCTGGAGGTTCTCAGATCCTTGAGGGTTGTATTGCTGAGATCCCAAACATCTCCAGCCTGGATATCTCTGATAATGGTGAGACAGCAACGCTCTCATAGTACAAAAAGAAGAATACTAAACTTTGAAAATGCCAGTTAAGGTCAGATATTCCTGTATCTTTTCTCCTTCCAGGTCTGGACTCAGAACTCTCCACTTTGCTTGTTTGGTTAGCCAAAAACCGCTCCATCAGACACCTGTCTCTGGGCAAGAACTTCAACAACATCAAGTCCAAGTATGAAAAAAACAAAACTTAATTTGATCTGTTTCATACTTAAAATTTGAGAAACAAATTCAAAAGGTAGTCTGGGCATGGCTACATTTCTATGCTTCTATATGACAAAATTACAAAGTTTAAAATGACTTTCCTCTTTTTTTTTTCTTTTTTTCAAAAACCCTATGTATTGCAACAAATAGCCTGGCTCTCATAACATGTGTGTGACTATTTACTTGTTTCTCTTCCTCTCTTGTCTCATGTTTGACTTAGAAACCTTGCTCCAGTTTTGGACAGCCTGGTTCACATGATTCAGGAGGAGGAGTCAGTGAGTGTTTCATTTCTTTATTTGTGTGGTTTTGGGAAGGACAGCATGCCAGTTCGAGCAGAGAACATCTTCCACACAGATGTCTTAAGGTCTCCTTCAGCAAGCGCCCAGTCACAGTTGTATTTCCCAGCAGAGGCATGTACTGGTCATCCCAGCACAGATCGATAGCATTTAAATGAAACCAATGAAATTACACGACGGGATGTCAATCACATACGCTACATTGTTTGTATGTGTCATGTAACTTTCTCACGAGACTGTCAGCTGTTCTCGTGAGAAATTGAGAATCACCCATGATTTACTGCTTGGCTCTTCCACTCCTTTACGTCCGTCGGTCTGTTTTCCACATGTCATCTCTCTCAGTGGGCTGTAACAAGTTGTACCCTGGTGTCTGCCCCGCTTTTCTTCCCCACAGTGCTGGTTGTGTGTGTATTTTATTATCTGCCGACGAAGCTTTTTAAGCTGGTCGCATGCCTGCGCAGGTGTTTTCAGTGCTGAAACACAGAATGAGAGGATAGAGCTCATGAATGGATGGTTGAAGAGAGATGGGAGGAATCTCAATGTCGAGCGGGGACTGACAGAAATAACAAACAGACAGCGGTAGGGAGGGAGGGTGGCAGAAAGTTGAATGTTTTTCATTCTCGGAGAACAGCTTGTCAGTAAAAGATGTAGGCCATTGACAAGAAGGAATAAAAAAATGTCTACTTGTACATTTGTATGATTGTGCTGCCCTCTTCTTCAGTATGTGTGTGTGAGTGTGTGTGTGAGTTTGGTTATCCTTGTTTTCAGTTGTATTCTCTTGAGTGTTCTACTGCCTGAGCTGTCTGAGAGCTGAGTGTCCGTGTGAATTCTGCTCTCTTCTGGCATGTTAAACCAGAGAAAACACACATCATGCACAGTTGTAGTGTTCGCAGGCTCTTGTCAGACTCTAGGCAGTCAGACATGGGAGGTGTCCTTGGTATTATTTTTGGGTGAGTGTGTATGTGTGTCTGCATGCAAAACGTAATCCCACAACCTGCAGCTTCGAATTGTAAGTAGAAACGTGTGGAGACTCCATGGCCTCTGCTCGCTGTTTTGTCACGAATATCTAAGTACTGATGGAGCTGTGTGGAAGCCGTGAGCTGTCCTGCTCTCACATTTATCGACCGTAGTTTGCGTGACATGCGGTGGTCGACATCTGCGCTCATACAATGAAGCGGCAGCAACCAGAAAAGATCTAAGATCCAAAAGATCAAACTTCAATTGAAAAGTAAAACCTTAAAACTCATTTTTGGATGCCTCAGTAGCGTGTCTTCCAGAAACTTGGGCACCACTTTACAAGAAAATCCCAGAGGACTGTATTGCATGAATAGCATATTGAATATTGAATTGGGTGTCTTGAATATTTTGCCCCTTGTTCTCTTAATATAACCCACTCTAAACCCCCTTTCTCTCTTTCCTCCCCCCACTGATCTCTGGACTGTGTCCCCCCTCTATCCTCCCGTCCCCAGCCCCTCACCTCCCTGTCCCTTGCCGACTCCAGACTCAAGAGTGATCTCACTATTGTTCTCAACGCCCTCGGCAGCAACTCGTCTCTCACCAGGCTGGATATCAGCGGTAACGCCATGGGGGACATGGGAGCTAAGATGCTGGCGAAGGCGTTGCAGATCAACTCCAAACTCAGGTGATCAGTGTGTTCAAACCTGATGGAGCACATCAGATAAGTGAAGCTGCAGTTATAGATCAGCATTAATGCAGTATTTGTCAACCCTGCTAATTTCACCTTTACATTAGCTCAGCGTCATTATTAGCATTTATCTATCATCCAGTTATGAATTAATATTGGAGTTGCTCATAAGCTAAACATTAAAGAATTCAGACATTCGCTTTTACCATCCTTCATGTGTTTTAGTATGACACAAAATAACTATAAATGCTCTCTAAGTTGTCAGCAGAATGAGTTCAAAATTCTAAAATATATTTGTGAGATAAGTACTTCCTGTTGTTTTAGTCATATTATATTTGTTTCGTGCAGGACTGTGATCTGGGATAAGAACAACACCAGCCCTCAGGGTCTACAGGAAGTAGCATCTGCTTTGGAGAAGTAAGTAGCTCCATTAATCCATTTTACGTATATATTTGAGGGTATTATGTCAGTTCTGTTGCAAGAACTTTTCCCAGCAATAAGGAACCTTTAGTGGAATATGGTGCATTCAAGCCACAGGGAACTGGATCCAGTTGAACCTTCCAGAAAGTGAATCAGGACTAAACCTTTCACATATGCATTCATGCTGGTTGTTGGGTTTGCAACCCTGAATGTTTAGGACTGTTGGATTAATGGAGGAATGTTATTTCAAACAGATTTTAAATTGCCAATAGCAAATTTAGTCTGTTTATTGTACTTCCACATAGATTAGATTAGATTAGATAAGCCTTTATTAATCCCAGGACTGGGAAATTTACTTGCCACAGCAGACATACACAAATGTATAATAAACACAATATGTACACAATACACAATTTGTACACAAAATGTACACAATACACACAAAGACAGGATACAACAAGTACATGAAATGTGTTAAAACCCACATAAAAGCTAAATATAAAAGCTGTAGATACAAAAACTGAGGTGCATAGTGTAGGTGATTTTAAAATAGAAAAGACAACTACGACTACCACATGATCAGGGAGAACAGGCGTTGGAGAGTTGAGGAAAAGCTTTCAATGGGATGGAGCGACAGGAAATTTGGAGGATTTACGTTGAGGACAAATGTCAGGAGAAAATGGAAAAGAGGACATCGTCATTGTTGTAGTCTTCTGCATTACTTAAGTAAATCACTTTACTGCGTGAAACGATGTGAGAAAACAGCCAATGATTTTCTTCAGCAGCCTAATGAATTTAATAGTTCACACTCTGGGAAATGATGGAAACAAGGACGTTTCTTTTTAAATCAAACACTGGAGGTTTTTTTGGTGCTCTGGGTAAACTGAGTTACCAGATGGTTTGTTTCACAAAACAACGTAAGAAAGTCCTCTGTGTGAACCATTTAACGACTATTTAGGAGGTGAAATGAAGCAATTGTCTATAAAAGCAAGTGAGAAATGCAGGTGAGCTTCAATCCAACCAGGTGAATTAGACAAAAACAAATAGCTGTCACAGATTAACACCTTATCTGAGCAACAGCGTGTCTTTTTATCTTTGTTTGACTTGTATGTAAGGGTCATTTTGTTTCTTGTCGAGCTTGAAGAAACCTGGAAGTGTGTTCAGACTCGAAGAGGAAAGAAGGACAGAGGGCAACAAATTTGGGGAATATTTAAAAAAAAAAAAAAAAAAAAAGAAGACAGTGGCAGGAGAAAGCAGGCTGTGGAAGGCAGACGTAGCATAACAGATTAAGAAGAAAAAGTCATAATAAATCAGTTTTTGTCTTCTGTATTCTATGTCTAAATGTTTAATGTTCTCTGTGTGTGAAGTGACTGCACATTATTTTGGGGGGACACATCTGAACATCCTCCTCTCTGCTCCCTCACTCATATATTCTCCATGCATCACATGTCCTCACTCGTCTGCTGAGTTCCTGTATTGCATTATTTAAAGAACGATATCTCCCTGATCTCCATTTTGTTCTGCAGCGCAGCTTTGTAGAATTGAGCTTCATTCATCCTCGTTTCCTCGTATCTCTTGTGTCTTATTCATTCGCTGAACATTTCTTTCGGATATTCAGTTCTGCAAGATAATGGACAGTTGGACAGAATCAAATCTTCAGTGTCGTTTGAGCCAGAAGCAATGCCTCAGCTTGACTTGGGAATTGAAAATGACTTTTTTTTTTGTTTGAAACCATGTTTTGCTGTCTCAGCATCCTCTCATTCATTCTCCTTTGGCTTTTTCCTTTTAATTATTATTTTAGCCTCAGTGACCTTTATTATATTGTCAGAATTTTGAATTTCCCTTCGGGGATCAATAAAGTTATATCTATCTATTTATCTATCTAGATCAATGTACAAATGCGAACTTTCACTTGTACTTTACTGTATATGCCTTTGCAGTGTTCACGGGGTAATGTAGAAAACTGGTTTTCCTCTTCTTTCTGTACGTTTATATTTGTTTGTTTTCTTCCTCTTTGATACACACTCAGAGCAGAATTGCTATTTGCTCTTTTCCTGTTTGTCTATTAGGAACTTCACCATCCGCTTCATGCCCATCCCCATCATCGATGCCGCCCAGGCTCTGAAGGCAAGCCCTGAGAAAACAGAGGATGCCTTACTGAAGGTATCACATGAATATATGTCAGCGCTCTAGATGTGCTTTTTAAGATATTGAAAATATACTGTATGAAACAACGTCAGTGACACATTGTTTTATATTGTTACCACTTCAGACTGTTATCATGACTTTGGCTTCTGTCTTTCCCTCCTAGATTGAGAATTATTTGTATAGGAACCATGAAACCAGAAAATACCTGCAGGAGCAGGCCTATCGGCTTCAGCAGGGCATTGTAACCACGACTACGCAGCAGGTGAGTGCACGGATGGAAACAGACATGGGTAAACTAGCAGTAAGATAACTTAAGTTGCATGTCATTATTTATAAAAAATAGGTGAAAGTGTTTGTTTTGTTACCATTACCTCCTATTTATATTTTACTTTCAAGAATGCCCCCCCTTTGTCATTTTTATTGTGATATTTTGCAATCCATTGCAAAAATAGCTTCATGAGTTTGAAGCAGTTTACTGTTTTTACTGTACATTCATGTAAGAATTAATGTTTAATCCTTTTATTTCCATCCACTGGTTATTAAATGTTACATTTATCCAGCTGGACTGAACTAATTGTTAGGATTTGATCAAATGGTTTAAATGTAAAGGTTACACATTTCTTAGGGTGGCCTCTCACATTCCTGTTTTTCTCCAGTCCTGGCTGTTTTAGACTTTTAAAGTTGCTGACTTGAGTCTCTCATTGTTTAGGT
>JBAMYA010046709.1:0-10850 GCA_037176975.1 Arrhamphus sclerolepis | reverse complement strand
TGCAGTCTAGAAAACCTCGCAGGAGCATTACGCAAGATTACACGTGTGGTCCAAAGGTTTCGGAATATTGGGAACTTCTTGACGCACAGAGATTCTTCATAGATCCCAACTTTTGCGAGTAATATTGCGAATGCAAATTTCACCCTGCTTCACGCAACTTTTTCTTGCGCAACAGGTTTTATAAATGAAGCCCCTGTGTTTTCAGAAATCTCACTTGCCCTTGTTCTCCATTTTTAGTTTGTTGAGAACCTTCTGAATCAGAGTTTTCACCTTAGCTGGCGTGCTCAGCTCCTCCAAATGTTGCAATTCCTCCATAGCGTTGAAGCACCCACAAAGGAAAAGTGCATATGCTTTCAGCGCCTTACCACCCTCTGTCTTGATGATTAACCAGCCAGTGAACTCTTTTATGTAGGCTGCTGTTATAATAAATTCATTTCCAAAATGTTCCTTGAACATCTGCTTGGCTACAGCACATCCTCTTTCAGCAGCCATGTGTATCCCTGGGTTGTCCCATTGTGTTCTGCTCCACGTAGGACAGACTATGGGTCTCATTTTCTAATATGTGCATGGAAATGTTCCTACTTCCTACACAAACTAAGTGTGTATGTAAAATTACCGTAGGATTCATGAAATCTGCACACCAGCCAGTTTTGTTCTTACCATTGTGCATATTTGAGATTAGCACACTACCACGCCCCCACTTCTCCAAATAAGGAAACCACTTGCCTGTAGTTGATTCATGAATGAATGAAGCGGTTCTGCGAGGAGAGAAGTTGTAAATTTAACAGCTGGTTAGAAGTGGTGGCACCAAAAGATATAAAACAAAACAAAAGAACTTTACAACCACAGAAATCAAAACAGTTGGGTCTGAGGTGGAAGCCAGTAAAGGAATACTTTTCCAGAGCGTCTCCCTGGGAATGACGATGTTGAAAAGAAAGAAAAAAGGCCAGTTATTGTATTACTGCAATAACTAAAATTGAGAATAAAAGTTGATGTCATAAAAATTGCATTCCCACTGTACTGTTTTGCAAAATAAATGAGTGTTGGGTGCTTCCTGGTCAGCAGCCTCAGTGTTAAGGATACGGCAGGCAGCATTACATATCTGCACATTGATGGCGTGATAGCTGTTTCTGTTCATGCATTGCGTTGAGTCAATCAGTGGAGCGTTGATGCACATGAGTACAGTCTATTGTGCCAATTGTTTTTGGCATCCCAGCTATGCTGAACCCCTCTTTACATCGGTCTGATAATGTTCACTATATGGGAATTTGATATATTCAGACAACAGCCTTAGGATGCCATTTAATACCCGTGGGATGACCACGCTCAGAGAATGTTGTGAAATCCCAGTCGGTTCTGTTATTTCTCTCTGAAATGTACCTGTAGCCGTGGAAACCAAGGGTGGGCAGGACTTGATGAGGTATGAAAACGACGTTGGGGGATTTAGATGCTCCAGAGACTCAGATAGCTGCAGTAGCACATGCCTTGGCAATCAGAAACGGCTGTTAAGCCATTCATTATTTTCCTTAAAAATAATTTTAATAATAAAAAAAAAAAGTTAATTTAAGCTCTTTCTAATGAATGTGGTTTATATGCTCTGCATGTACTTGCTCAGAGTAGGAACAAATTTGGGTAAGAAAACATTGATGTATCCTGGATTTGCATGTCAAACGATCACATGCACAGTTTTAGCACAGATTTGTGTGTACGCGCTGTTTGTGAATGAGGCCCATCGTCCTTTACAGTTTGTTTTTGCCTCTCCACAGTGCTCTAGGGTTTCCATAAATGAATTGAACTGTAGTGGATTTCCATCATAAGTGGGAATGTCCCTGTGAGGCAGTAACTGGGATGTTTGCATTTGAACAGAAAGAGTTGTTATCTCATTCTGTTGTTTCAACACACTGTAGAGGTCACCTGATGCAAGGTCTTTATCCAACAACGGCTCAGCATGTAGTGCAGTGAAGGAAGAGACATGCACTGCTGTGAAGACTAAAGGTAGTGTTTGTAATGGGCTTGTAATGAGTTTGTAAAGATTTAAGACTCCATCAGTTCCATCAGAGTACCTTGATGCAATGCTGCCTCTTCTACTGCTCTGCAGCACTGTTAGCTTTGCATCGGCGACAGCTATCTTTTTGTTCCTTTTTCCTTTCTTTTAACAGATATTCTTGTTCCTTGAGAGCTCGATTTTCCTTTAAAGCAGCAGCACAAGCCAAGAGAGCAGCCATTTCTGCTTCCGCTCTGATGTGTTCTGTGGAGCATTTGCTGCTAGAAGAGAAGCTAGTAGTCGAGGGACCTTTTTGATGCCACACTATCCTCAAAGATCTTGAAGCAACATTTGACAGGTTCAGTCTGGGGCTCCTCTTTCTCCATGTCACCACCAGCAACTTTAAGTCCTCTGCACTTTTCTCATCATCCCTTTGATCCTTTGGTTTGTGGGCCACAGTTCATCAGGAGCAGCAGAAATTAAACTTCTCCATGTCAATGACAGATTCATCTTGTACTCGTCTCTTCAGACTCTTGCACTCTGTGACCCGGATAAAAAAGATGAGGTTTGGAGCCGTGAAAATGCCAGTTTCGTGTGGCTGAAAGGCCAAAATAGATAAAAATGTGTTTGAATTCACCCTAAACTGGACTTCATGTAGCCAAACACAACTTTGCATCTGGGGATCTGACAACTGTACGAAAGATGCGCATTAGCTTGCGCAGAACCCTTCAAATGTGTTGCTCGTCTTGTCTTACCTCGGTAGCAGTGAGCAGGCAGAGAGACGGGAAGAGAGGGTAATCGAGTAAACAAAACTGGCACCAAGTCCATCGATGCTTAACATTGGTAGAAAAAACAAAAACACAAAAGTCAGCAGTGGTACTTGCAACAAAGGATGGTGGGAGAACCCTGGACGGAGCAAAACACATGAACCACATACCCCAGTGGTGTGTTGGCTGGCATTTGATGCTCTGATGTCCCAGTGGCTCCAATAACCCGCTCCAGTACAAACTCAATCCCAGTATCCTGATGGCTCCAGTGAAGCTCTGTTCCGAGCTGCGTTTAACTTTCCCTCAAGCGCAGCATTTATTTTACAGGTCCACTCAGTCACAGAGCAAACAGACGAGGCAGTTTTAATACCTACGTGTCGCTGCATAAGTCTTAAATTTCAGAGCTGTTTGATGTTACAGGCATCGTTTTTATATGGACTCAAGTTCAAGCACAACAAGATTCAAGATTTTATTTATGATCCATCAATGATTTATTCTCTTTCTAATGGCCATTCGGTTTCCATTATTTCCATTTCCATAAATAAACAGAGCACAGTAGAAAAACAGTTTGCCTCTGATTAACAACACCTGGAGTAGGTGACAGGTGGCCTTAAATAATCCAGCATGACCATGGACCAGGGTCAGGCTCAGGCACAGTACAGCCCCCTAGTGGTTGGAGGATAACTTAGGTTAAAATGAAACATGGCTCCTATATTTCTAAAACTGCTGCTTCTTCTCACCAAATCAACTCTAAGATTTCCAGAGGAAATTATTTTTTCAGTTGATGTGACTAGATGGTTTTTTTTTTTTGTTTTTTTTTTTTTAACTCTGCACGTTACAGGTTTTACCTATTTTTTTTTTTTTACCTTGGTGATAATAATGTGGTTTTGACCACATTAGTCTTTTAGTTGCTTTGACTTACAGTGTAATTTATTGTATGTAGCTTACAAAGACTGGATTATCACCTTTATTTATTTATCTACATATGCTTAAATTTGTATTTCTCATGTTCCTATTTTTGTTGTTTTGTCTAACAAATGATGTCCACCCTGATGTAATCCTTAAATGCCTCACATCTTGAGCTTGTACTACTTTGAATGTATTTAACTCTAAATAATTTCCCATTTTAGTTTTTCTACACGTTTAACACGTCTTGTACCCATCTCGCCTGCAGCGGTGGGTTGTGATGTTTGTGAACAAATTTCTCGACATGAATGTTCAGTGTTGCTACACAGTCACATCCTTGATGAAGGAAGTCAGCAGCAAACTTACTTGTGTGGCTAGAATGGATTTAACACTCAAATTAACGTCAGCATTACACTGTTTTAATATTTTCCTAATTTGCATCTTATCTCATGAAGCAGTCTCTTGCTGGGTTGAAGAAACAGTTAAAATCTACTCCAATTATAGCAGCCTTGGGGATACTGAGAGAAAGAAAGCTTTAAAGGAATTGGGTTTATCCTCATTTAGATCATAAATATTGATAAGATTTAAAGTGAGTGTCAGACATTGAGATATTGCCCTGAATAATAACAAATGTTCCAAATAGGTGGTGAAGTGTCTGAGTACTGAAAAGGTATTGTTCTGTGAAAGTACCACTGTTGCATGGCTGTGATATGTGTCGTGCATCACGCCTGGCCTGCTCCTAACATATTTAGCCTATGACCATCCCAGCGTTTAGCTACACCTTTGGGAGGAGGGTCTCTCTATGACCCAGGTCCTGATCAAGGTTTCTTACCAAGAGGGAATTTTTTCTTGCATGTGCTCTGGGGTCATGCTCTGGGTTTCTGTGAAGCATCTGGAGACCCTGATGTTGTGAATAGCTGCTATATAAATGAAACTGAAATGAACTGAGTTGGATTTAGCTGAACTGGGACTGTTCAGTGAGTTTCTTATAGGAGACTATTTTTGATTTCAGTAGATGGCATTCCAGCTCATCATCTTGATGCCAAAGACACTTTGAGTCTTCATTCTGTCCATGGTACATTATATTAATTATGTTATCATATTATAAATTAAGAAGTAAAGTAGTATTATTGCTGCTGGGTTGATTACATGGAATGCACATATATTTAGAAAATGTGTGTACCTGTCGATACAGGATACCTCTATATCTGTACAGAAGTCTGAATTCTTGACACAGACCCCCTTTTCACCCTACTTAGAACAAAATACAGGGTCTAGAGCAGCTGAACTATGAACCTAACTATATAACTATATTGTATATGATTAATTATTCAGTCAGCACACCCAACTTAAAATCACTGTGTCAATTGAATTAAATTATTAAATAAAATTAAAACTGTGAAACATGTCATGATTCAGTGGGGTCACACCTGTTGAACAGTCAGTTAAGTTTTAATAACAAACAGTTCCCACCATCATTTTATTCATGCTCGTTCTCCCTCCTTCAGTGTTAAAAATGGCTATATCTTCTTGCTGTTGAGAAGTCGCCCTCATTTTCTTTATAGACTAAATTGAAACCTTACTCTTTTTTTTTTTTTTGGTAGGAGTTGCCCTGGCAGCTTTAGACTCGCTCTGTTGCAGGGTCTCAGCTGAAAGGTCCTGGAGAAACAAAATAGCATGTTTCCCTTTTATGTGACGTTATGTTTCTTGACAGATTGGAAAACAAACTCCTTGGTGAACTCTCTCCAGGAGGGTGGACCTGTCGCCATCAAGCTCCGACCAGTAAAGCATCCTCACAGAAATCTGTGGCTGATTGCCTCCCAGGGGCCAGACAACCGCATGGAGTTATTAATATTGTCCAGATTGCCTCCAAAGTGACTTTGACTCCGTTGACACCACCACCAGATCCACTGCGCCACCAGCTTCCACGTGCTGCTCTGTTGCTGACACTTTACTGGTTTTTGAAGCTTGAATTTTTAAGTGAAAATGTGATTGGCTTTGATATTTGCTGTTTTTGGACATAATCCAAGTTGTGTTCATCGAGGGTTTTAAAAGATGTAAAGTGAAAGTTCCACAGAGCCTCTAAACTAAGAAAAATGTAGTTTTCTCATCATTTCCCTGTTCTAGCAGTAGTGTCTTCTATATGTTTCTGATTAATTAAGTTTAATTTATATTCAATTCAATTCAATTCAATTTATTTATATAGCGCCTATTTACGACAAGTCATCTCTAGGTGCTTTATATAAATTAGGCCCAGTCTGCACAAGGAAAAAAAAAACATTATTTCGTAAATGGAGTCACGAAGAACCGCCTGAGGGTCCGAACTGTCGCGAAACACTCCCCCACTGGACATCCCAGAATGACAGCTGCTTTGTTCAAAGCATCACTCTGAAATGGGCTAATCTCTGAAATTAGATTATTGCCCTCATCTATGACTGCATTGTAATCAAATTTGGAAACCTAGCTGTTTCCAGTCATTTGTAATAGACCTCCCCCCAGAACTGATCCAGGTTCTTGCCGGCTTTCAGTTTTCCATGTGCTCGGATGATAGATGCTATATAAATAAAAGTGAATTGAGAGTTGAACTGAATTCAACAACTGCAGTAATATTGAGGAGAAATATGGTATACATAAAGAAATGTCTGAGATCAGTAAACTATCAGCCTTCATAAAGTCCATCAGGTTTATAATTAAGGAATAAATGGACTAACAGCACAGAATAACTCCATACATGCCAATGCTTCCAGGATAATCGACACACATAACCCGCATTAATCCTGCTTAATCCTGATCAATGCTGATCGATGGCAGCAGGATAACTGATACATTAAGCGTACTAAATCATTTTATCAATCATTTTATTTCCTCTGGGCTTTTGTTTAACTATAAAAATCCATCCAAACAGCCCTTGCTTTGTGAAAAGTCTTGGCTGGTAGAGCCCGAGGCAATGTCCAGACTTTTAACGTCACACCTTAAAACGTTGATCCCATTTTCTGATCCCATTCTTGACCAATGTAATTCCCAAAGTTTGGAAATCTGCATTTGTTATCCCCCTCTTGAAAGGAGGAGATCCAGCAATTTTCAACAATTATAGGCCCATTTCTGTGTTTGAGTCCCTTGTTGACCAAGTTAAAGAATATTTGGTCACAAATTCTATTCTTTCGATCTCCCAACCAGGTTTTCGTAAACACCATAGTTCTACCACTGCAGCATTAAAGGTTCTAAATGATATGACAGAGGCTCTAGATAAAAATCAGGGTTGACTTTCACCACCACCACTTCTGGCTTTTCAGGTATTTCTGTTTGTACTCAAGCATTGACATGTGTGTATTTCTTTTGTTTTCATTTTCATTAAATCATTTTGTTGATGGTGGATACATAAAGGTAGAAAGATGCTGGAGATGAGGCTGTCAAGCAGAAGAAAAAGGTAAAGATGAAAGAGAGATTTCTGGCTGTGGTGAAAGAGGATCTCCAGTTGGCTGGTGGAACAGAGGACAATAAAAAAGATGGAAACAGACGATCTCCTGTGGAAAGGAAAAATCCAAAAGAAGATTTATTTTACTGTCCAACGATGATGATGTGTAGGCAATAGAAACATGTCAACAGGAGCTTGGCATCAGCGTTACTTCTTGTTTTTTTTTTTGTTTTTTTTTCCTGTGCCTTCAAAGAAGCCTGATCCTTGTGAATGTGAATCTGAAGTCTGAACTGAAGCTCAAAGGTCTCTGAGAGGCGAAATGTATGAGAAAAAAAAAATAATGAAGAGGAAAGTTCGGTTTCCTTTCTCTACTTCAAATCTTAGACTGAGAATCTACAACAGGCTGGAAAATACGCTGGGATCTGTGCCGCGACCACCCAGCTAGCGCTCCGACATGTTCATGCTGGCTTCATTCAGCCAGGAAATCCTCTTTGGTGAGTCTGTGATCTGAACCTGAACACAGTGAAGAACGTCTGTAGCTCAACAGTCACTTTTGGTGAGCATAATGTTAAAATTCAAGAAGTGAAGCAACTGATTATTATTAATTATAACTGTCATATTGTCTTTAGTATCATAGTATCATGGTGACAGATTTTCTTTCACTATTTACATTGTACATTGTCCATAAACAAGCCAAGATACTGGACAAGTGATTTCTAGTGATTGCTATCGCTTTGAAACATATCATATTAGTAATGTAGCAGCTAGCTTGTCAGCTGTTTTGCATTTGGCAGTTGTTGTAGTGAAAGGCTTTAGAAAACACTTTTATTGCTTTCACTTTTTTCTATCTTTTTTTTTAAATGTTGCCTGAACTTTGTCCTGTTTGCTAACCCGATCTGTCCGTTTACTAAGTGGATTGTTTCCATCTTGTCATTTCAGATGTAAGTACATGTCCTTTTTTAATATACTGTTGCTACAGCACCTGTCAGAAAGACTATCTTTAAACACGTGTGTCATCATTTTTCTTTTTATGTTCATTCAATTTTTTAATAAAAGATAAAATACTGCCACTAAGTCAGCCAGGAACCAGTGCTGACATGAATAAACAAACCATAAATAGATTCAAAATACTCTCGTACTGATAACTAATATATTATACAGTATGAGAGTGTAATATTTCATTTGTTGCTGCGTAAACAGATGTTACAGTTACTCAGCATCTTTCAGCTGAATCTATTATTACTCATTTAACAAAATTTATAAAATTTTAGCATTTTGGGTAAGCCATGTATAGCAGTGATGAAGTGTGTATTAGAGAGGAACACAAGCTAATCAGATAGTGCTCCTCTATGTGACTCTTCTGATACTATTAAAGACCTCTAGAAGAAGACGCTCTTGACATTTTATTATCACTATTCCTTAAAATAAATGTTAGAAGCATAACCTATGAAGACAAAAAAAGAAAGTAGAAATGAAAAATGAGATGATGACTTCTTGTGGATGTGAAATAAAGGCTGTGGCCTGGTTCCACATGAACATTTTCTGTTTGAGGCTACACTGCAACCAGCAGTAGTACAGATCGCGTACTGGCACTTCGTCAAGAGGGACACGCGCATGAAAATGCAAGTAATTATTTAAAAACTGATATTTTAGTGAAGAGTGTTCATTTGAGTACGGTTCAGAGTAAAGCCAAATAATACAATTTCCTAATAGTATATTTAAAGTGATCAGTTGCAGTGAAACGTGCTCTTACAGCGCTTAAACATGAAAGTGTACTGGCGTCAAAAATATGATGATAATGAAAAAGAAAATAAAAATTTCAGCTGGACCTTTTCTCCTTGCACAGAGCACATTCAGTCACGATGGTGGTGGCCGCACAGCAATCACTGATCACCGTCCACACATGGAGAGATGCTCTCTCATTAGTGCCACTGCAGCCGCTGAGTAATGGAGCCATTAGAAGTGGTGGAAGTTCAGAACGTCCTGTGGGGTTCTGGGATTGAAAAAGCATTGAGTCAAGAAATGTAATGATGGCTCGCAAAATAGAGATCCAAGTTTCACCGCTCAGTTCTGGCTGTTATTATGGCTTTTCTTTCATTTCGCTTTTACTGTCAATTCTTAAGTTTAAATGTAGCATGGAAATAGCCTTTCGTTGTCGCACACATCTGTCTGTCTTACAGTCTTTGACCAGTGGGGGCATTTCTGTGTCCATGACATCTCCAGAAATTTACACCTTTTCTGAATCGACTGGCTGCCATCCTTCATGCATAACTACTGAAAAGCTACGCATGAAGATGTAAATAAATAAGAAAATAAGTAACCGTCCAGGTAAGAGAACTGGAAAGGCATGAAGGCACAACAACTGTGAAAGCCTACGGGTGAGACTATAAGTATAGGTCTATTTCTCTGTTTTTATCATGATGGGGTGATGAAGATGATTTTGGACTCACTGGCATCACTGACACATCCGCAGGTGATCAACGCTCGTCCTGAAAATAGTTGAACCAACGGAGCTGGATTCATGTGTAACAGGGCTTTGTTTTTCATGGTGCATCTTTGATGTTGGGAAGCAGCGGGTGGGAGGGGGGTACACTTTTTTTTTTTTTCAAGCAGATTTTCCCATGAGCTGTTTATGCAGGCTGCTGCTGTAATGAACCTGGTATTACGCTCTCACTGCTCCTCAAGGGTCACGAATTCCAGCTTTTTTGACACTGGAACAACCGCGAGTCTGGAGCCTACAGATCCATGCACCAGCAAAGCTACAGAGAGCCGATGATGTGCGACCTGCAAGTCAAACACAGCAGCTGAACAAGTGCATTATTACACAGGTACGGTAGCCACATGCTAGCCAGATGCTCGTTTACCAGCACTCCTCAGCTCCTGTCCTCGACGGCCACAGACCTGCATGCTTTAGGTGTTTCTGGACCCCGGTCTTATCCAGGCAGATATCTTTTGACAGCCCTGTAAAAAAAAAAAAAAAAGTTGCACTGTAAATGCAAGATATAAAATGTTTCCTTTCAGCAATTCAATTCCAAAATACTATATTGATCCCTGTGGAGGGAAAAATCAATGTCAGGAGTTGCCACTGCTGACACTGAAAATGACCAAGAAAAAGAAATGTAAAAGATGTGTTTGTTTCACTTACACATTTGTTAAGACTGAATAAGGCTTTGGTTTTTCTTTTTAAAAAGAGGTTGCCTCCCAGGTGGCCGAGTGGTAGTGCTTTTGCTACCACATGGGAAGTCCAGTCTAAATCTAAACAATATTTAAAAAGACGAGGTGTTACAACATTCTGCCGAATCGATTGTGTTAAAATAAGAAAACAGTTTTCTTTGAGTGGGTCATCACAGTAACAAAGGTGGTTTTTCTACAGACGTCCGTTATTCTGTCAGTTCAATTCAGCGTTATTCATACCGCGTGTATTCACAGCATCAGTGTCTCTAGACGCTTCATACAAACCAGCATGATCCCAGAGCACACGGCCAGCCCACCAGTGGGGAAAAAAGGGGAAAAAGGGAAGAAAAGGAAAGAAAGAAAGAAGGGGAAGGACTGAGAGAATGAAGGACAGGAAGGAGAGGCACAAAAAAATAAATGAACATGTGATACAAAAATATACAGTCGTGGCCAAAAGTTTTGAGAATTACATAAATATTGGAAACTGGAAAAGTTGCTGCTTAAGTTTTCATAATAGCAGTTTGCATAATTTGCATATACTCCAGAATGTTATGAAGAGTGATCAGATGAATTGCATAGTCCTTCTTTGCCATGAAAATTAACT
>JBAMYA010046708.1:0-10850 GCA_037176975.1 Arrhamphus sclerolepis | reverse complement strand
AACCAAAAGACAAAAGCTTACCTTCCTGGACTAAAAAACACAGGAGAAAACAAGAATCAAAATAAATGGCAGTCCACTCCTACAATTTACACTAAATTTCTCAGACTGAAGTGATGTGGCTGGTTGGAAGGTGGGGGAGAGTGGAGTGAGCTCTCTCGCTGGTTCGCATCCTGGCCCTTTCAACTCGTCAGGTGGGTCAGGGCAGCCAATCCTCCATGTGCAATGGCACACTCCTCCAATCAGGGAGGCGCACCTGTACACTTGAATTAACATAAATTATGTAATAAAACTTCAGTCGTAACAACTCCCTTTGGAAACACCAGTAAAACACACTGGTACCAGTGCAGCCTCAGAAAATCATCAAATAGGCACAAAAAGTGTAATCCACCGGGATGATCATGAATCGTGTCTGTGTCTTGAACAGCTTAAGTTTCAAAGTTACATGTAAGAATTTGAAGCCACTTGCACTGTCGATTAGCATGTGGCTAACTTAGCTGAGGTTTGGCTGCGGGCAGCATGGTAGCTTGGTGGTTAGCACTGTTGCCCCACAGCAAGAAGGTTCCTGTTTCAAATCCTAGCGGGGGGGCTTTTCTGTGTGTGTGCTTGTGTTGGTCCTCCAGCTTCCACCCACAGTCCAAAATCATGCGTGTTAGCATAACTGGTGACTCTACATTGCCCACACGTGTGATTGTGAATGTGTGCGTGGCCCAGATCTCCCTTGTAAAAGAGATCCATGATCTCAGTGGGACTAACCTGATGAATTAAAGGTTAATGAACAATATTTCAAGTCTTACACAGCGGAAATTAAAACTGAATGTGAATGCAGTTTTGTTGTCAGGGCAGGTTTAGCTGACCCAGTCTTAAACCGTCTAGAAATGTGAATTACTCTATAATGCTGACAGAGAGGAGTAAGCACAGCTTATATTAAATCAAATGCTTTACATAAAAAAAAAGATTTCATAGCCATCACAAAAAAAACAAAAAACAACAAAAAAACATTTACTGGATGTCTGTTGAACCTTTTCATCATTAAAATGTTTGAAAAGGAGCTGATGTCATGATTTTACCTCATAATATGAAACAAAATTAGTTCAGTGTCAAACTGGTGTAATTTAAGTTTAAGTTGCTATTTATATAAGTAACATTTGCAAAGGCACAGGGGCAGCTTTGACTGACAAGCATGTATAAAACAAGCTCGGAAAAAAAACTCTTGAGAAATAAGCCTGAAGACGTCCGGAGGTGCAAACTACACAAAAAGGCAGCGCGACCACTTGTTACATTTGCTGTGTAGCAGTAAAGCTTAGGATTAGTTAATGTGGTGGTTAGGGTTAGGGTTAAGAGACATTTGCCCCTTTTAAAAGTCAACATAACTTCCTGAACTTTGATGAGAATACCGTATAGAGACAGTAAATGGTGAAATGGACTGCCCAGTTTACACCTGGCTTTTAAATCATTCCTGAGTGACCTGGCCAGAGGTGGACATGCGTAAAACAGAACAAAAGACGTTAGTTCAGCTTAAAATATCAGTTTCAATTTCATTTGAAGGAATATTTGCCTATTTTTATGAAGCGCCGTCTAGCAGTGATCATCCATGTCTGGTGCCTTTTCCCTTCTGTCTCGGTCAACGATGTCACACATCAGCAATGAAGAAACTAGCTCAGAGAGCTGGACAGCATTGCTTTGCTACTTTTATAATATGAGTAAATGCACCCAGGACGCTTTGAGATCACTCAAACCACATTCAAAATTTGATCTGGACCACATGTGGCCAAATTCTTTCAACAGTGTAAACGCAATGCGTCCTGGGCCGCAGTAAAGGCCTGCATACATAAATGATGTCTTCCATGTAGGTTATTATTGTTATTGTTATTATTTGCCCGCATTCTTTCTTTTCTTTTAAGTTCAAATATATTTCATTTCACTCTGCCTTTCGCCCAAAGTGAGCTGGGATAGGCTCCAGCAGACCCCCGTGACCCTGCACAGGACATAGCGGGTATAGATAATGGATATTTCATTTCTGTTTGGATCTGTCTGAGGCCTTTAATTATCTTCCATATTTTTTGGGATGTTTCTCATTACCATCATTGTTGTATATGTACAATTCATCAATTAAGCAAAATTGGCAGGAAAAAAAAACACAACAGTTCTTTTTCTTAGTGATGAGGCAGAAGCCTGAAACAGACAAGTTAGAAAGAAAGGTGTGTTTGGTCTTTGCAGGAGGAATCAGGTACCTAATCTTTTGCGTATTGGGCAGGTGAGTGAGTTAAATCCCATCACAAACTGTCACTTGAGAGGCATGTGGAGACAAATGTTGGTACCAGGTGTGAATAGACTTACTTAGAGATGCTCACTTGTGATCAGATCAAAACCAGGTGTAAACAGAACCCTGTTAGCATCTTCCTAACATTAATATTTCAAAATTCTATAGACACTTTACAGAGTTTCTTATTTACCCCTTTACTTGGTTGGACAAATAGTAGCTTACTTTGCCCCTCTCTTCCAATGTTCTGTGCCTTTTTTGCTTTTTTTTTCTCAGCTAGCTTGAAAATTAGCCCACGTAAACATACATTTTTTCTTTAGTGTAAGTAGGCTACAGAATAGCAATCTACCCCAGTCTAACCCCAGTATCTCCACATCTGAACAGTTCACTGAATGCTCAGCACTGAATCCAAATTTAGAGATGTGCATGTATTTGTGTGTTTTTGTGAGGGTTTAACAGAGGAATTGCAGGTTTGCCACATAAAAAGAAAGTCAACATAGTTCCCCTTCTTCGTGTTTTCACCGGTGCATCGGACATTCAAACATTCGCTTTCCTCCAGGAGTCGCAGTATCACTGCAGAGCTGAATGGCATGTGAAACATCAAATGTCTGAAAAAATGGTCTATTGGGGGTCCAGGAAGCTTCAAGACCCAGTGTTGCCTGATTTATCTTATCTTGTTCACCAATGGAGAAAGATTGCGGACAGGATCTGAGCTATTTTTTGGCACTTATGTAGCAATGACGCATTTTATTTGGGGCAGATGTGGAACAGAGTTCAGGATTTTGGCTTAAATTTAGTTATGGCGATATGTTGTGAGAGCCCAAAAATCCCAGTGCAAAGACAGAATTGAATGTGTCTGGTGAGTGTATGTTAGCCACAGTCATCTTGAACCAGCACCGTCAGCCTAATGTAGGCCAACAAAAAAAAGTGCAGGTGTTGGTCATATGAAGGGCGAACATTCCTTCCCATCTGAGCTGGTTACCAGTGGGAACAGCAATTCAGAGCTGAACGGGAACTATGACATCAGCACTTTGAATGGACGCTCAATAAAACCTGTGATTTACCAGATGGTTGTGTGGAAAAAGGGTCAGTTTGCCACACTGGCATTTGGTTCTGTTGTTGTCAGACAGCAGTCTGTTGGAGAAAATAAATCCACTGTGTCAAAACTAAAACTACAACATGGAATAACTACCTCTGTCGTCAACACATATTCAGTACTATGATTACATTCTGAGCCTCAGTTACTGTGGTCCTTAAACGGGCCAGTGCAGAAGCTTTTGTGTTGGGTTTTTTTTGGAAATCTTTAAAACCTTTTCAGAACTTCAAGTGTGCATGGTACAAATTGCTTTGTGCTCGTGAGTACAGTCTCAGTCTCCTTGGTTTTACCCCTTGCTCCTGCCACACAGGTGGATGCCTCCACAACAGCCTGGTTTACTGACCATGGCCCAGTTAATGAGACTGAATGGTTGTGGTCAGCAGCACAGGATTACCACAGGGGACTGTACTCTCACCATTCCTCTTCACTTTTCTACCCCTCAGACGTCCAGTAGCAGCCAGAGTCTCATCATCTGCAAATACTCAGATGACTCTGCGGTTGTGGGGTGTATCAGTGATGGACGAGAGACTGAGTACAGAGAACTGGCGGTATGGTGTGGGAACATTCATCTCATCTCAACTGAGCAAAGCAAATGAGATGACTGAGGATTTTAGGAGAGCCAGGATTAAGCTGATCAGTATTTCCATCACAGGTGGTCGCCGGGACAACAGACTGGACTGGAGAATGCAACACTGATGCTGTTTATAAGAAGGGACGGAGCAGACTTTACTTCTTGAGGAAGCTTAGGCCCTTCAGGGTTTGCAGAAAGATGCTGCTTATCACCTATAAGTTTGTTGTGGAGAGTTCAGTCCTGTCTGCAGTCATCTGTTGGTGGAGTATCATCAGAGGCAGTGATGTTTAAAAAAACAAAAACAAAAAAGTTCTGGGGGCAATTCTTTAGCCTGTAGAGATGATTGTGCAACCCTGAGCATCATCTTCACCACAGAGTCTTCAGTCAGAGGCTTCTATAACAATCTATAATGGATCTTTGAGGAATCTTAAATAATAAAAGTTACTGCAACCTATGATTTCCCTTCAGGAATAAGTGAAGTAATATTGAATTGAACTGAATACATTTAAATGTGTTTCTCATTGAAATAAGAGTAATGATTTCCGCTGCAGCTCTCACATACACAGATCACACATCCAAGGCTGTGTATAGTACACTGAGATGGACTAAAGGGAGAGTGAACCAACTAGAACGTTTTCATTTAGTTTATTTAATCAGAAATCAGATCAGACAAAGTCATGATTCCTGTAATTGTAAAAATGATGAAAAACGGATCTGATATTCAGCCATGCAGATAATTGGTTGACCTGTGCTGCTCCTCCTGCAGTTGCGTTCTGTCAAAACATATTTGGCAACGCAGATTTACTACAGATAGAAATGATGGCGTACACCGAGCGTTCTCACAAGTGCAGTGAAACTGTGTTCGTGTGTATGACATAATACAGCCTGGAAAGCCATTAGTTTGGCAGTCACCGACTGTGAGGAATGAGCTTTTATTACAGAGCAGAGCGCTCTGGACAAAGAAGACGGATCATTACACCGTCCAACGTGGGAACAATAGAGGGAACACGCTGCCTGCAGTATGCCAAAATGCTCCTTTACACTGACAGGAACGTTCATCCCCTTTTACTCCGCTGCTTAGTCCTAACAAACACACTCCAGCTGTCCTGGTTTCCACTAGTGGAGTCTGGCAGCATAGAGAAGAGGTGAGACAGCTGAGAACAACCTGTCGGATGCTTTATTAGCCTCTGTGATGCAACATTCTTGTTTAAAAGAGAAAAGTTCAAATCTGCATCGGTGTCATCGCTGCTCTGAAGTTCTGCTGCAAAAACAAAAGCCAAAGGATGTGAATAATTCCAGACTTGTGGAAAATCTTTGAACCTGCTGCCTACTGGGGCCGAGTGTCGAGAACCTGCTCCAAATTTATAAGAGCCGACTTTGAAGGGAGGTTTGATGCTTTTCTTCGTTGCTTGCCTTCACTAAACTCTGATGTCTGTTTGTTATCTTAAAAGTAAGACAGAAGCAAAGAAAGCATCAAAACAGGCAGTGAGGAGAGACAGACAGCTGTTTCATGGTTGGGGCATCATCTGACAAAATGAAATAAATACAAGTTAATGATGGCAGCTGCTCTCCATCGCTAGATTTATATTTGAATTTGTGATTTTAGTGAATGGACATGAAGCCAGATGTGCCTCGATGAAAAGCCCCATCACCGTTTCATCGTTCCCTTATATATTAGACGGTCCTGTTTCTTCTTTAATCTCTCATTTGTCAGCATCCCCCCCACCCCCGAGTTCTCCCCTACCGGGATAATGATAGTGTATGAAGTGAAGGCTGAAGACCAATTTAAGAAGCGTCAACTCCATGGTGACGGAGAGGTGCGTTTTCACAGTCACAGGCTGTTTTTTTTGTTTTTTTTGTTTTGTTTTTTAACTGTCAGGCATTTTGAATAATTTTGTATGAACTTACTCCTCCGTTAATTTATTACACATTCACCTCTTTCACTGCGTGCAGCACGGAGCTGCAGATTAAAATGTTGCAGCTGTACATGTGCAAGGAGCTTTATGATTTTCACCTCTGTTGTAAAAGCTCTTTACAGGCACACTGAAACAATGAGCCCAATGTTTCAGATTTAGCTCAACTTTTAAGGAGGAAGAGGCTAGAAAGAGGGCAGTTGGAGAAAAATCAATTTAGAAATGTATCTGATTTAGTATCAACAAAGGTTACAAGACTGTCAAGGGCAGACATTTGAATTAACTGCAGGCCAGACAGCAGACGGATGCAAGAAGAAACACAGCTGCACTACTTCTAGTATGTACATGAAATGTGTGTTTGTGATTGGTTGGAT
Organism: Arrhamphus sclerolepis; assembly: GCA_037176975.1. Classification (NCBI taxonomy): domain Eukaryota; kingdom Metazoa; phylum Chordata; class Actinopteri; order Beloniformes; family Hemiramphidae; genus Arrhamphus; species Arrhamphus sclerolepis. The sequence continues at coordinate 4,636 of JBAMYA010046708.1, read as the reverse complement.
GGCTGGTCAGAGTGTTCATGTGATGAAGATATGATTTCTCTGATAAATGCTCCTGGATGACAGTGCACTTGCTCTCTGGCTTATCCCACACCACTATAAAGCTCCCAGAAGTCATCACCTGGTGACCTCAAAGCCTGGAACGTCTGCTATCAGCTCACGTCTGGTCAGCGCTGTTTGGTTTCAGTTTGACTCTGGGTGCAGACCTGCAGCTGACCCTCAGCGGTATTACCTCAGGAGTTATATACTTCTGTAAATTATCACTGGTCTCTCTGACGTCACCGCCGCCCCATTGGGACAGGATGCAGAATTATTAAAATATGTTGAATATGTTCAGCATGACTGGCTGACAGAAGCATCCAAACACAAGGCAGCTGGTAGTGTCTGTTTTTATGTATCTGATACATCAATATCTGAAGCAGCACGTGTGCAGAGAGGGCTTCAGATGAGGATGGATGATGCAGGAAGGAAGGGGACAAATCCTCTGGGAGTACAAAGTCAAAAGTGTTTCATCAGGGTCCTCATTTTTAGCACACAAATATGGAATATGAAACCAATTTTAGGTAGAGTGTAATAACATCTCTTACCATTAAATATTTATGTACAAGTCTTTTAAGTTTGTGTTCTCACATGTATGTTCCAATATGTTCAGAAATTAAAGAAGCGAAACAAAAAAAGACAAAAGTCAAAAGCAGGTCACCACCATGGGAGTTTTCTCCTTCCTTTGTCCTTTACTGTGTTTTTCCAGGGAAAATGGCACACGCTGCTTTTAAAACACAAGTGAAGACGTTTGTAGGAGCTTGGATGAATTTGAGGGGAGAAGCGGCTTTAATGGTAATGGACTTTGATGCTTCACCACTTTCAAGGCCCCCGAATTATTGAACTAAATGAGCGATTACACTCAGGAATTCAAGTCTGAGTAAAGAAAGCCAATGGTGGAGTTCCAACAACGCCCCAAATGACCATTCAGGGTTTTTCCAAAAGCGAGTCAAGTGCCCACCTGTCCAACAGAAATAAACACATTTTCAGACAGAAGTAAAAACAGATTTTTTTTTTATGGAAATGGAGGTTCTGTCAGATCAATCTGTTACCAACAGGTGATGTCCCAGTGACTTATATACATCTTTTGATCATTTGCATCCTGCTTTTAGTAGGTTTTGAAACATTTTTAAGTATCTTGAGGTTGATCCTGAAATAAAACACATTATTATGATCATTACTATGGTGTATGACTTCCCTTATAATTGTATAATTGTTTGTCAGTGCCTTTTTGATTGTACTGTTTCTCAATCTTCCCTTGCTTCTTTGTTGTTTGTTAGTCCTGCTCCCTTTTTTTTTCCACCCATTTTTTGTTATTTTGTGTTATTAATGTGATCACTTTGAAGATTTTGGTTCTGGTTATCCTGAACTTTCAGCGCTTTCAGTTATTACTGAAGGACTTTGTTTTAATTACTCAGGCCTTCCTTGGGTGCTTGTGCTGCAACCCTGACACTAAGCCGTAACAGCATTTTAAAATCTTTTAAGGTTAAAATTTACACTAGGAGTTTCAAGTGAAGGTGTATAAACGGAGCTCATGTGCATTTATGTTGTTTCACATGTCTGTAGATTAATGCTGCTGAAAGACGGCCCTTCAGGGACCAGCACTCTTCAAATTTTGGCTCCTGACAGCCATTAGGTGTAAGATCTTATAGATGTCTCTTTGCGCCGCATGTGAGTGTATTTGTGTCCTTGTTTCTCATAGTAACCTCCTGGCTCTGCCGCTGATGGAAAGTCAAGTTGGGATGAATTTGTCTAATCTTTCCTGCAGAGTTGGAGTCATGCGTCTCGTCCTCACCCGACCCAAAAACCAGTGGAGCTTGTCTTGAAAAACGCAGCTTTCGAATTAATGACTTGAGCATTTTCCATGGTGAAAATGTGTTTATTTCTACATCTGCTGAAGGAGTTTACAGACTCGTTGAAACTTTTACCTTTGAGGGCTGTAAGGATGGAGTGAATTTTTAAACCGTTAAGCCTGATTGTGCCCCTTCCTGTTCATCTCGTATTTTGACCTCCGCATATTAAATATGCATGTTTAATTGTCTTCCTGCAGCACAGGAAGTAACGGCTGCACTGTTCAAATGTCAGAGTGGATCTCTCAACCTTTACAGGAGGAAAAGTAGCTGGAGGGGAAGGGACAAAGAGCACGGAGGTTCAACAGACCTCAGGTTTTCCTCTCCTGCATTTCTGGCCTCCATCCTGTCGCAGCCTGCCGTCTGTGGTCTGTAGAGCATTGCCAAGTCACACACTGACACGCTCCATCTAATGCAATTGATTCTGGTTGCAAAACCCACCCTTTTTATTTTACAGGAGGGGAAAAAAAAAATCTCTCCTCAAGCATGTGCAACACTGGAGCTTTGTGTCATTCAGACATGAATGACATAATGACACAATGAATGACTTATGCTCAGCATGACACACATGAATGGCTCCACTCAGGCAAATGCTCTGGTGTGTGTGTGTGCGCGCGTGTGTGTGTGTGTGTGTGTGTGTGTGTGTGTGTGTGTGTGTGTGTGTGCGTGTGATATTTCTGTCTCAGACACTGACGAAAAAGATGGAAAAGGAGGCGAAAGTAGAGGAGTGAAAAGGAGATAAATGAATGTTTTAACTCATGCTCACTTCATCCCACAAATCTTTGAGTTATCAGGTTGCTAAGCAACAGCAGACTACAAGCTCCTGTGGTGTGTGTGTGTGCAACACCTCACAAACTTTCATAATTGCTGTGATCAGTAGCTTGCTTTGACAAATATCATGAGACTTGAACACAATATATTTAGATAAATCATTTGCATAACATATGTCTTTTATTGTCTGGTCATGTTTAGATTGTGTGTCCCGTGCTTCAATTTGAGCACCTCTTCTTTCACTTGGATTTTTTTTTTTTTACTTTTGTGCGCGAATTTCCATGAAACAACTGTGTAAAAGTAACCAATAGGATGTCACATGTGAGGCTGACCTCGCTGCTTCATTGTGGGTGCAGCTGTTTGACTTCACAACATTCCCTCTAGTTGATTTCTGCTTAACTTGGTTCAGCAGCTAACCGAACAGTTAGCAGCACCTAACTGGATTTCAGATCGTTTCAGTTGACAACACTAAGCGGGCATGTTACAAAGTCTGGGTTTTTGCAGTCCAGTTCATGATGATCTAAATGACTTCAGTCCATTTGATGATGCTGTTCATTCGCACAAACAAATGTAGAAAATTTTTTGTTACTTCTTTTAAACTTAAATGAATGAAATAAAATGACACCTTTACCTTTACTTGTTGCCGCTGTTAATTGCATGTTGGTAACATACTGAAAACAGGCAACAAATCAATCAGAAAGGAGGACATTTGTGCAAGTAAAAATGAACTCGAGTGCAGGAATATAGTTGTGGATGTGCAGCAGAGAAGATCTGCTTGGAAAAAGGAACTTTTCTCTTTTAGAAAGCCTGTGTTCGATTTAAAATGATTTGCTTTTGATGAAAGATAACAGAGAGATATGTTAAGATGGTTATTCTGACTGTTAATTGTTAGTTGATTTTCTTATTTTTTATTTTTATTTTTGTCTTATGCCACAGAGACACAGTCCAACAGCTTCTTTCTCCGTCCTGTTCAGATCGGTTGATTTTTAGGGGTCCAGTCAGACACTTGACTCCTCTCTACCCCGCCCCCTTCCACCGCGTGTGCGTGTTATAAAGTTTTAAGATTTTTACAGCTTTGACATGTCCATTTCTGAGCTACAACAAAAGAACCTGGGGCATTTTACTCTGATGTGGGTCTGTGATGTCACCATCCTCTACAAATCTGATTGGCTAACTGAATGACGTATTTTCAAACTTCAAACCTTAAGTTTTTCTGCTCCACTTTGCAAGTGTGGTCCTCCAGTCAAATAAACCAAACAACTACTGGTACGTGGTGTACGTGTTTGTGCACCACTGAGCTTAAATGTTGAAAGTACCAGAAGTTTTAAATAGCAACAACATAAAGCCCTTATCCTGAAACACTGATGAACGGCACTGCTGACATTGACTGAGGTGACGTCCCTGAAGGGTGTCTATGTTTATATTTCCAATTATAAAAGCAGTATTTCTGTCATTTTACTATTGATATGCAAAGTTCAGTGGCGACTAATTCAACACTGCATAAATGACCAAATCATTCACAGTCGGGTCTGGATCATGCAGCCTGCTGCTGTCACTATTCAGGCTGTTTAAACTGGTCGAGTCCATCAAGGACTGGCTGGTCCATTTGGGTCATAAAATCATTTTTATCTTTGTAGATTTTGCCTTTTGGTGCACAGAGCAATATAGATGTGTGTTTGGGATCATTGTCATGTTGAAGTCCACGATGACCAAGGAGTGGTGGTGGCATCTTCTCGTTCAGAGTAGATCAATAAATCTGTGAATACATGATGCCATCAATAAAATGCAGCTCCCCGACACCATCAGCATTCATGCCGCCCCACATAAGGATACTGCCACCACCATGCTTCACTGTAGGCACCATGCATTTTTCTTTATATTCCTCACCTTTGTGAGGCCATGCAGTTTTGAAGCCATCAGTTCCAAAAACATTTATCTTGGTCTCATCACTCCAGAGTTTAGAGTCCCAGTAGTCTTCA
>JBAMYA010046707.1:0-10850 GCA_037176975.1 Arrhamphus sclerolepis | reverse complement strand
TCTGTACTATGATGAGGTCTAAACCCTGATTGAAACTCATCATTAATATTGTTTCCACAAAGATGATCATTTAACTGGTTTAGAACAAATTTCAGGGGAATTTGGAAATGAAAGGAAAGTTGGAAATAGGCCTGTAGCTGGCTATATCATCAGAGTCTCAAGAGGTCTTTTATTATTTATTTATTTTTAGCAGAGGTTTAAGTACTGCAATCTTAAAACCTGAAATATATTTGTTTTAAATAAGTAGAGCGCCACTTTCTTTCCATCTTTCTACATTTCTGTTTAAGACTACTTAGAAGGTGCAAACCTTCTAGGATTAACTAAGCTCCTTTCAGAGGAGCAACAGAATCCAGAGTTAAAACCAGGATCTCCGTAGATCCGTCTGCAGGACTATCAACGAGCAAAGTAAGGTCCAGACGTCTGTGTAACCAGTACGGTACTATGTGCAGGGGTGAAAGTAAGCTGGTACAGTCTGGTACTGTGTACCAGGAAGATGGGAGAGCTGATGAGAGATGGGGTCATTCAGAACCAGTCAGTACCGCACTCTGGGTCAGAAAATAGATCCACCAGCAATATGCAGTCTTGAAAAGTACTTTGTCCATTTAAATCCCTTTAACTCATTCTGAATAGTTTCTGAACTGTCTGTGCTGTTTTCGTTCATGCTGGACGGAGCCTGTAACTGTTTAATGTAGATATTAAACGAGTAGCACGTGTTTAATGTCTTTACGTTTGTTGCAAAATGTCCCAATTAAAATCAGTAGGAGAGTAAACAGTTGTGTTTCGTGTTATTTACGATACAGAACAGCTCAGAAAAGAAGCTGCTTATGAGCTGACGACCGGAGGTTTCACTCAGCAGGACGTGAGTGCGCATGTGTGTCTACGGTTGCTATGGAGATCCAAACGTTTGATTTAATGCACTGTAGCATTTTCCACACTTTGAGTTTTTGCTCGTGACCTCATGATCTGTTCTTACAGACTTCTGTATTCTGGATGTTCATCAAGGTTTCAATTAAAAGAAATAATTGACCATATTGTCAGGTGTTTTTGATTCCTGCCTGCTGCACAGGCCTGCAGGTGGCCTACAGCAGAACACTGAAATGTTTCTATTTGTTTGGGTTTTGACTTTGCAATTTTAAAATGCATGAAGTGAGAGACAGATGAAGGTTTTGGTAAAAGTACCAGCAAGAATTTAAAACTACTTTCATCCCTGACTATGTCACATATCAACAACAATGAAACAAGATCATGACAGAGGAAACTTTCTGGAGCAGATGCTTAAAGAAAGTAATGAGAAATAAAGAGCATGACTGAAGAAGAGAACAAACCAAAATACATTGTAACTGTGGCAACACTGCAACAACACTTTACTCCTCCAGGATTTTCCTCACAACAGAAGGCTGTCGTAGCCTCTGCTCGCTGCCTTTCCATGAATATTTTCAGCTGCTTCCATCCTCCAGCATTTCTCTGATATAGTGCAGCATCTCTGGCAAATGTGACTTATGGGAGGTGACACGTAGTGGTGAGAAAACCATGATTCAGTGAGGACTTGAATGTCATCAGGTCATTATCACTGATAAATCAAGGTCTGAAAACAATCCTGCCAGATAAAAATACTAATAACAATAAGAAGTTTTATCATTCACGTAACCCTTATAAAGAATAACATATCAAAGAAGATATGCTATATGGTTTCTTTTCAAAAGCTGGGTACGATTTCTTGTGGTATTCATTTTTAAATTTTCATAATGCATACCTGTGATGTCTTGACATCATTCGAGTTAAAACCCAAAGTTTGAGAATTAAAATACTTCAATCAGCTTCGTCAGTTACACTTTGTTTTTTTTGCTATCAGTTCTAAAACCATCAGAGCTGCACTTGCATGTTTTGAAATGAGCGTCAAATCAGCGCCACGTCAATCAACAGCAGAGGAGGCGGGACAAAGCTGAGATCTAGTAGCTCACTGGCTGCTGAATAAGCTGATAATCTTAGTCGAGTGCATCATCTCTTTCAGCAGTTATTATCTTATTGTGTTCATGTTCTGACATGTCCCCACTTTAGTCGTCAGGTTCCACTGTGTTTATCAGCGGTTTGGAGGTCTGATGTTGACATATAAAGTGCTGAGTTATTCAGCAGCCAATGAGCCACTAGATCTCAGCTATGTCCCGCCTCCTCTGCTGTTGATTGACATGGCGCTGATTGGACGCTCATTTCAGAATGGCAAGTGAAAAAAGAAAGAGCACAAAAGGATGGTTTGAAAACAGAGATGGTTTTAGAACTAAGAGAAAAAAAGTGTAACAAAGATCTCAGTAGGCGTCTCGGTTACAGATTCTGGGTTTTGGTGATTTCAGGTTTTGGATTCTGATTCACAATTAGGCTCTGAAATGATGCCATACACCCTCTCCAGTTGGAAACAAATACAGGAACAGGCCTCAGTGCAGAAAAGGTCAGATAGTACTTAAGTACAGTACTTTAGTAAGTACTTTGTTGCTTCACAGGACTGATAGGAGCTGTGTGTGCGCAGATGTGGGAGGTGATTATCTTACAATAAAAACTGAAGCGGGGAAACAAGCTGTACCACGGAGGTTTAAAGATGTTTGCATGTGGACTGAGTCACATCGACTTGTAATTATCTTCTCACTGTGGCTACATGCTTCACACACACTCACCAGCAGAAGCGTAATCACATCATAAGTGCTATTGTTTCCCAAATTATTCATGAACTGTTTTAAGGTCACCAGCTTTACTCGCTGCCACACTCGTGACAGAATACTACTGTGAATTTGTTCTTGGTTAACTAGGGATTATGTAAATACTCTTTTTGGGCTATGACTGTTTCTTTGATACAGCGAGAGGCTTCATCACCACCTGCTACTGTTTGTATTTCAAGTATTTATCAGGTTGTTAGTCATCTGACACAACATCTGAGGGAAATGTGTTTGCAGAGACCTCATCTGTGTTGTTACACAACCCAGCTAAAGCAGAGCCATGGCTTCATGATATGATGTGACCGCTGATGAGAGCTGACCCATTTGTATGTGACTCAGTGCTCCACAGTCAGAGGAAGGGCCATTCTTCTGCCATCTGCTCCACACAGAGCCGCCGTTGCCCGCTGCCGCCATTCATTTCAATTGGCTGGAAGGTGCGACTGCTGAGCTGGTGGAGATACAAGGCGGTCCATTCAGGTCCTGCCAGCTCCGACTCTCAGCACGGTCACACAAGCTCACTTGTACAAATTACAGGGCCGACTAAAGTGGGTGGATGATGGTGAAAACAAACGAAGGAATAATGAGCTGCTCAGAATGCATGACAATTGGCAATACATCTGTTTGTCATCTCGCTGAACTTTCGGTCATCACATAAAAACACAACTCAACTGACTAATTAGAAATAGGTTAGACGGTTAAATGTAAATGTCATTATTCTGTGACGCCAGCGCATTCGCAATTGAGGGCAAGCGTTTCAGTGGCAGGGCTTTAATTAAAGTCTGGGTTTGTCTGCACGCAGCCAATGAACCTTGATGTGTTGATGCCGTCTCATTATTATAACACCGATGAACAGATAGACAGAAGGACAGAAGACTGCTCGTATTGATGGATGGATGGAAGGATGGGGACCTTGAGAGTCCGATGTTGCTGTCAAAACAGCCATGAGATGAGTTCAAATGAAAATGCACAGACACACCGACAGTCAGGAGAACAGCTGGCTGCTGACAGGAGTGTCAGCCTGCACAGCGTTGTATCTCTTCATTGGACACCTCAAGCGTGACCGTCATGATACCGCTAAGTTTGGAGAAACTTGTTTCTGTGTGAGTCAGAGGCAGAAAGAGAGGCGCTGCTGTCCTGCACGCTGGAGCTGCAATCCTTTCTATTTTAGTTTACGTTAACAAGTGCATCCGTAGTTTTAGTTTTATAAATTGGTCAGGTTTTTTTGGTTTGTTTTAGTTTTTGAGGTGTTGATTTACAGATATTAAATCTGCACCGTAGCAGCCCACTGCTCTGGGTCTAACAGCCCAGATGGGTTAAATGCAGAGAATGAATTTCCCCTTGGGGATAAATAATAGTATATCCATAAATAAATAAATAAATAAATCCCAAATGAAAGAATGTAACTCATCAACGATGCCATGCAATAAAAAAAAGATTTATTTTTTCTTTGAGAAATTACAAAAATATATTGTTAAAGGTTAGAGGGCACTGAAACACACGGAAATGAAAACAAAGTTAATTTTAGCCTCAACTCTATTTTATTTCTGTTAATTTTCGCTTCCGTTTAGTTTCCTTTTATAAAAATCTTTTTTCTTTTCATTTCAGTCTGAGTTTCCGTTAACTAGAATAACTCGTCTGCCATGCAGTGATCAGTAACGTCGGTGTCAGGACTCAACAAAGGGTTCAGAACTGCGTAAGAGCAAAGTAATAAAAGCATTTAAACTCAGGGCACACTGTCGAGCTTAATATTAATCTATTTAAAAACATGAAAGCATGAAGCGTGGCTGCCAGTGCCTGTTGGCGCTCATATGATGCTGGCAGAGGTAGCCTCTCAAAGAATATTTTCAGACCTCTTTTCTTTGTACACGATCTGTCTTTAAGGCTAAATATGCATCTAAGAGTAGGCGCGTGGCAGTTATTCAACAGTGACTCAAGATGCAACAACTAATTGGCTGACCCTGACTCCAAACATATTCTGATATCACTTCTTGGAGTAATACCTTTGGGCTAAATCTGCAGAGTGAAGTCTCACTTGCAGATAAGCAGCCATCCTACAGTCCCCCCTCCCCCCCAACCCCCCACTATTGTTAGCTTTCTTCCTGGCAGGTTCTCTTCTTCTCTAATGTGTTTTTATAGCCTCTTGCCTGAAGCTGCACAAATGTGCATGCGTCTTTGTGTCCTCAGAATGCACACAGCAGCTTTTTATCTGCGCTTATGTACAAACATTAACCTGTCAAACGTTCTTTTACTGCCGCCCTTCCTGCTCCGGTTATGTGCATGCACGCACGTGCACATTGCCTCCCTAATATGCTTTTACTGGCTCTCCCAGGTAATCCTGCTGCTGAGACATGAGCACAGCAGAGGGATCCTCCTCACCAACGGTGCTACTGATATACGCCTGCTAATACACAGAGGAGCGTGTTGTTTAAAGCCTTCCTCACCATTAACTAACTCTCAGGGTGTTTGCCTGCCTGTAAACGCACGCACGCTCATGTTTGATTGTGTTTGTGTGTAGAAGCATTTCTCATGAGGGCCCTCTGGAAGACAACCAACACATCAAAGGATCCCTCCGTGATACCGAGCATGATATCTGCCCAAAGACACGGGATTTAAGCACTCAACCGCCACTGTTTTCTTTACGATTAGCTGGGCGAAAAATGTCATTTAGCCTAACACTGTTCTGGTGGATTTGCAACTCTATTTTTCTTCTTAAATCTACAACAGAGGACTTGGCATACGAACGCCGAGTCCTATGAATAAAACAACAGGGGAGGAGAGACGTGGCGAGGGGAAAGCCTTGCTTGGTTTGAGCAGATGAGGAGCCGCTCCAACGTGACTGACAGAGACAGCAGTCACCTGCACAGGAGAAGAAGAAAAGTGGCCGCCCGGCTTTTTGCAGAACAGCGTTCAGTATTCAGTCAGTGACTGAGTGCTTTAGCATGTGTATTAACACAAAAGAGCCATGTTGCCATTACCCCGCCATAGTATGGTGAGCAAGGACGAGCTGTTGGCATGTTGCACTCTGTTTTACAATGACTGCTTTTAACTGCTGCGACCCTGAACACATCATTAGAGTTATTCATCACACTTGACAACCTGAGAGGGCGGCGAAAGACAGCACCTCTGGAATTTCTTCACATCAATTCACTTTTACACACTTATTGAAGAGACAACTGCAGCCCAGGAGTGTAATCCATGCTGTGCATGCTGGTGAGGAATCATAACTAAAACCCTTTACATCAACCACATGGGATTATGTTTTATCTGACATCTTCCATTAACATCAATTGCTGAGTTGCAACTGGGAGGTCCTCATTTGGTACAATGATTTCCAAATCCTTTTCAACCTATATTCAATTGAATTCACTACAAAGACAAGATATTTAATGTTCGAACTGATGAACTTCATTGGGTTATTTTGTTTTTGCAAATATTCACTCATTTTGAGTTTGATGCCTGCAACACATTCTGGTAGAGGAGCATGTTCACCTCTGTGTTACATCACCTTTCCTTTTAACGCTCGACAAGCGTCTGGGAACTGAGGACAATAACTGTTGAAGCTTTGTGGAATTCTTTCCTATTCTTGCTTGATGTACAACTTCAGTTGCTCATCAGTCTGGGGTCTCCACAGCCCAGTTTTCCACTCTGCTTCAGTCCATCTCAGATGAGTTTGGGTCCAGAGAAGGTGGTGGTTTCTGGGTGTTGTTGATATCTGTCTTTTTCTTTGCATGGTAGAGTTTTAACTTGCACTTGTCGATGTAGCGACCAACTGTGTTAACAGACGATGGTTTTCTGAAGTGTTCCTGAGCCCACATGCTAATATCCTTTACAGAATGATGTCGGTTTTAATGCAGTACCGTCTGAGGGGTCGAAGGTCACAGGACTTCAGTGTTGGTTTTCGGCCTTGCTGCTTACATGCAGAGATTTCTCCAGATTCTCTGAATCTTTTGATGATATTATGGACTGTAGATGATGAAATCCCTAAATTCCTTGTAAGTGTACGTTGAGAAACGTTGTTCTTAAACTGTTGGACTATTTGCTCACGCAGCTGTTCACAAAGTGGTGACCCTCACAACCATCCTTGCTGGTGAACGACTGAGCCTTTCTGGATGCTCCTTTTATTCCCAATCATGACACTCACCTGTTTCCAGTTAACCTGTTCACCTGTGGAATGTTTTTTGAGCGTTCCTCAACTTTCCCAGTCTTTTGTTGCCGTGGTGCTGGCATCAAAATCAAAATGAGTGAATATTTGCAAAAAAAAACTGTTTATCAGTTTGAACATGAAGTATCTTGTCTTTGTAGTGTTTTCAGCTGAATATAGGTTGAAAAGAATTTGCAAATCATTGTATTCTGTTTTTATTTATATTATACACAACATTCAAACTTCATTGAAAACGTGGTTTTAGCAAAAAATGCGGCACACGGTTTTAGCTCAAAGAAACTGTCAAGCACGGTGGTGGAAGGCTGATGATGTGGGCTTGTTTTGCGGTCGTATACCAAAGTATTCTAGACTGAAACTGGCTGAAATTGCACAAAAGCAACGGCTGAAACAGTAAAACGAAGCGTTGCAGGTCCCAGACCCCAAAATCCAAATTAAAATTCTGTGCTGGGAATAAACAAAAACCCACAAACGAAGTGAGCGCAGAGCCAGACTGGTAATTGCACAAAACCATTTCTTCAAGTCTCGTTGGTTGGAGGGGATTCTATGAACTGTTGAATCATGGGATTTATTTTTATTCTTTTCCCAAACAGGAATAAAAACGTGCAACTCAAATAAAAAAGAAAGTTACGTATTTTTCTTGATTTTTATTTATTTTATTTTATTCCCAGGGCAGTATCGTCATACGTGTCGTTTTACTACATAAGTAGTAAAGTAAAGTGGTTTTTTTTTTACAGAAGAAGCCAAAAACATCCCGATGTCTCAGACAAAATACAATACAAAAGCATTTCCAACCTCTTCTTTCCAGCTTTTCATAGCAGACGAATCTTAACTTCACTCCACCCCCTTCTTCTGCAGGGTGTGGCTCTTTTGAATTGGCGCCGCAGCTTTGTGCTACTCTCTTTAGCGAGATGTGAAATTAAACAGCAATATTGAGAACTGATGAATATTTAAAAAGCTGGTGCGACTCAAACAAAAAGAGGGACGCCGGTTTCCGAGGCCAATACCAAAAGAAATGGAGCCTAAAACCAGGCAGTTGGGCCCCACTTGAGATTTTTTGAACAATATAATTTAAACAGGAAAGAAGTGATTGTGAGCAGCAGCGAACAATGGCACCGCGGTCTGTTTCTGCGTGATGAATGGTTGTTTTAAGCATCGCAGGAAGTTACGTCTATATAAGGACCTTTGTGGCTGACGCCCCAAACCCTAATGAGCATGTTCAAAATGAGATCTCACCACAGTGAATGGGCAGGTTGAAGGTCGTTCAGCAGCTGTGATGTCACTACCATCTCCACCTTTGGGCCTACCGAGAAAATGATCCAATACATATATGTGTATATATATATATATGTATATGAATATGATCAAATAAACACTAGACTGATGTGTGTTTTACAGGCAGCAGCGTCATCAGATTAATCAGTCTAATTGTGTTCTGGTCCAGTGACTGTCAGATCTGATAAACGTTTGGAGCAGAGCGCCCCGCTGTTCTGTACATGAGATTAGACGCATTTCACATCCATTCTTCAGCCATTAACATGAAGCGCAGCTGCTAATGCGCCACAGAAACAGCCACCAGATAAAGCTCTGGTTTCAGCCAGAGATTTTTTTTAATAAATGACCTCTGCTCATCTCATTGGAAGGACTGGTCCCTCTATTCCCAGCTGGAGGGCCTGAGAGTGGGAGGGAGGGAGGCAGGGAGGGAGGAGTGTTTGGGGAGGGGGGAGGGGGGTGGAGGGAGGAACAGTTTGTGGAGCTGGAGTGAAGTTAGAGGAGCTGCACACAGAGAGCAAGACAGTTTGTCAAAGTGAATCAAGTTTGTGCTGGTCAATGGGAAGAGACAGAAGAAACTCTCCAGAAGAAATGTTCTAACTTTCTTTTTGGGAATTTTAATTTTTCTCATAAATTTATTTCTTTTCTCTCTTTTTTTTCCCTCCAGATTCATCAATAGATTTTTATTTTTATTTTTTTCACTTTTTGGTGTGTTTGCTGCATTTACTCACTCAGTTCTTGCTTCTTCATTCAAGTCTTTCAGACTCTGACTGTGTCTGTGTGTGCGTGTGCGCGTGTGTGTGTGTGTGTGTGTGACACAGTAAACTATGGAGCTGGAGCATTTGGACGGTGGAGGGGTTAAACCCGAGAGGGGCAGCAATCGTCTCTTCAAGATCGCTCTGGCCATGTGTGTGTGCCTCTGTGTCGCTCTGCTGCTCGCTCTCATACTGGGTAGGTCCCCACACACACACATACACACACACACACACACATTTCTCTTTATCCTACATTATAATTTGAGAGGAATTCAATGTATGGTTCGCTACGGTCTGTATCCTAAGATTATAGCGCAGGCGGACTCTCATAACTGTTGGAGCCTTGTGGAGGGCTCCTGGGTAACGTGTCAAACTATTTTTGGGTCATGTAAGGTTTCACACACGTGCACGCTCTCTGGAGGAGTCGAACGTGGCCTCGCTGTCATGTGTAGGAAACACTGTTTCTGCTGCAAAACGGGGAATGGACGTGCAGCAGTTGGTGTGGTAAAGGAAGTGGGTTCCTGTGTGCTAGCAGGTGGCGGTGCGCGGTCACCAACGATGGCGCTTCAGGAAGCGTCTGGGTAGATGTCGCCAGGTGAAATATGACAGCAGTTTAAGGCTTTCTTGAGGGGAAAAACAAATGTTTCTCACTGTAGGACTTTGAACTAAAACGGTGTAGAAACAGTCTTGTAATCCTTTCCAGATGAATGCTCAGCAGCAAGTCTCTTTCTGAGAGACACACCTGAATGTTTCAGGCCAGGAAACTTCCAAAACATCTGCCTCATAAAGGTCAGCACATCTGCTGGGGATCATGTCGTCAAGGGAGGATGATTCGTAGCACCTGGCCGCAGCTTAGCCTCTTAAATCCTCTGGAAGCACTAAGGGGGGTGCTTAGTGTTGTCTGCAAGATGTTGTTTGTTTGTTTTTTAATCTTCTCTTTCATTTTGGATAGATTTTTAGTAAATAAGAATTATGGCACTGTAGAAGTAAAAAGGTACCTGTGCATGAAGGTTTTGTTCGTCTGAGATCGTATCTGTGTGATACTAAGTCTGCTATGTTACTACATAGGATTAATCGTGAAACAGAAATGTAAAAAGATCATAGAACATGTGAAAGATGGTCTCCTGGTTACTGTTTGTTGTGCTGTTGCCTTTGGAGATTAATGACGTATAATTGAATTGAATGGAACGGTGCTTATTTTAAGGGATTATTCCTGAGCTAAATCAACCGTGGAGGTTCATTGTTAGGCACTATGGACTGTAAACCTTGGTTAGGGAAGCAGTTTTCACTTAAAACAGAATGTGTGTTTGCAGCAAAATGGTAAATTAATGTTAGCAGTTAGCTGAATGGACCTGAACTTCCTAAGTGTATCTTTAAAACATTTCCACAGGAATCTGTGTCCAGTCTGCTGACGTCGCTCTAACTGCTGTCAGTAGTTACAGGAGGAGGATGAGCGTTCGTGGCATTTGTTTCCAACTATTTTAACACGACTGTTTATTTAAGCGGCGATCCAGTTCTACGAAAGCAGAGGCCATGAACTCTCCTCCTCCTCCTGCGTCGTCTCTGCCCCTAATGAGCGTTTACGCTCTTTATCATCTAATTATACACCTAAGGTTGTTTTTAAACTCCTGAATGCTCCCTCAGGACCAGCCTCATGTTGCACAACAGCTGGACTGCTGTGGTCCAGAGGAAACAAACCCAAACTCTCCCGTCGAGCGCTGCCTGGCGCACTTTTCAGTACCACCAATAGTGGTCAGGGTGCAGCAAGTTGGCTGCATTTACATGTTTGAGCCACTAGAGGTCGCTTGGTGACCCGAGAGACGGCTGTCTTTACCATCCTTTTCTAACTGACAGATGTTAGGGGGGGGGGGGGGGGGGGGGGGGGGGGGGGGGGGGGGGGGGGGGGGGGAGGAAGGGGGGGGGGGAGGGGGGGGGGGGGGGGGGGGGGGGAGGGGGGGG
>JBAMYA010046706.1:0-10851 GCA_037176975.1 Arrhamphus sclerolepis | reverse complement strand
CCACCTTAAAGCAGCTGCTCTCCACCTCAGTTATTCCACCTTAAAGCAGCTGCTCTCCACCTCAGTTATTCCACCTTTAAGCAGCTGCTCTCCACCTCAGTTATTCCACCTTAAATCAGCTGCTCTCCACCTCAGTTATTCCGCCTTAAAGCAGCTGCTCTCCGTATAAGTTTATGATGGCCTTTAAATGCTCTCAGGGGCCAGATAGGATGAAATGAAGGGCCACATTTGGCCCGTGGGCCTTGTGTTTTCTCCTCAGTATCAGGTTGTGGTCTTCTCCGCCCCTGAATGGCCTGCACCATAAATCTGCAGAGTAATTACTCATACCAGTCCGGCTCAAGCCGTTGCATAATTTTGGCATTCAGCAGTTATCTTCATCTTGAGAAACGGTGGAAGCAGAGCTGAAAGATCAGAGTTCAGGTGCAGACGGAGAATAAATTAATGCACAGCTGAATACTACAGCTGTGTTTGCATTCAGGCTCAGTGGACCTGTTTTGGTGGGTACGGCCTGCTGCTGCCAGGGCTTGCCTTATTCTCTCAGAAATCTGCTTTTACTCTTTATTTTGTCGCAGCTGAGCGCAGAAAATATGACAGCGTGTTCGTCTGTTCGCTCAGCAGGAAGTTCCTGTTGGACTCGGTCCTTCCGTCACTGACGCTGCTCCCCAAATACTGCTGCTGACCAGAGAGACTGCAGTACCATTCCCCCACCCCCCAAAAAGGCTGCAACTGGTGACTGTTTTAATAATCTGAGTGTTCTGGTCAAGACTTTGAACCCCAGATGGTCACAGTTATGGGAAAGATAAATGATGCTGAACATGACCACCCACTCTTGGTCTTCATTAGTTTGTCATTAGCAGGACCTTTTTAGGGTTTTAAAATCTCTAACATTGTTGGTAGCACAGATCAGTTTTCTTTTAGTACCTCTGATATATAACACGCCACACTCCACAGCCAGAGTCGCGCCGAAACCTACATCTCTGACATCATTCACATCCGTGTACACGCGTCCTTGGATCATGACGTTCTGTGTGGGGCAAAACTAACCTGACTGCTCGCGGTGGACGCCGGTGCACATGGGTGCTGCTGCCGTTGTGGGCGGCCTCCCCGCTGACAATCTCCTGTGACGCAAGCTCGTGTGCAGCTTTTAACTTGATGTTAAAACTTTTTGCTTTAAAATATTGAGTTTCATGGAATCGCAACTTTGTCTTAAAATTGTGAATTTTGTATGACTGAAACTGTCCTAAAATGAAGAATTTTTGTTGTAAAAAGCAAATATTTGTCATAAAAGGTCCAGGTATCGATGTCAGAAAGGGAAAAACGTTCATCTCCAACCCTGGTTTGATATGTCCGCCTGCATGGAGACCAGAATGATGATAGTTAACATGAACTGAGAGTAAAAACTGAAACTAAGACTGAGAATAAATAGAATTATGAGGAAATTAACTTAGTTTTTGTTCTACATCCCTCCTGGAAGCGAGCAGGAAATCATGAAATAATAAATCCATGGATGAGGTCCAGCAGCGAATCATCTATGACACGCTGGATTTCTGCACATACGGGAAGATATTTATCCGCAGCTTCAGATTCTGAGAGTCCTGCTGTCATCTGGTCTGAGACGTCAGGATAGAACTTCTCGAGAACAAAAATGAATAAATTATTACATGACTGAACATCTGGAGAGGGGGTGGTACAGGGGTTTTCTGTGTTTGTCCACGATGGAGACTCACATTGACCTCCCTTCAACTCTTATTTAATTATTTTGCAGGATTGGTTCTTGATCGTGCTACCTCTTCAAGCTAAGACTGTTGTTTTAGAAGTTAAACATCCAAAAACAAGACAACATTTCTATTTGATGACATTCAGTATTTTTTTTAACTACATTCTGGCCGCCGGTGACCTCTAACCTTTCACATTACATTTTTGTCTTGGTGTGTGTAATTGACAATACATTTGTCAGCACTGACTCTTAGAATATGATCTAGTTGACTCAGTTGATTCTTTTTTTAAAAATGTATTTACCAGTTACTGTTGAAACCGACCATTGACTCATTTCTGTTTAATCATGTGTTAGGTCAGTTAATTAACGGAGATCATCATTTACCTCAGCAGAAATGGCATCTCTTCCAGAACTCTCCGTGGTCTGTCCTACGATGGGAAAATTCCTGCTCTTACAGCGATATATTGTAATAATGTGCAGCTGATACGAGAGCTGCTGTGGAACGTAGAAAGAATGCACAAAATCTCTTTTCACGCCTGCTCTTCTTTACAAGGATACAAACTGACATTTATTCAGTGTTCAGAGACGCGTTGGACTGGTGAGACGTTCAGAGACACAGATTTGGACTCTGTGGTTCTGTACGAGGTATTTCTCAACATTTCCCTCCATAACTGCACTTCCAGGAAACTTTGGGATAAATCTCTTAAGTGGAGAAGCTGCTTCTGGAAAGCATGTTGACTTTTTTTCACCGTTCAAGTCGCGAATGCAAAAAAAATTCACTCTCATGGAAACTCACAAGGTCGACGTATGACTGCCACTTCTCCAGGCCCCAAAGCAAAAATAGCTCCATTATTAAGCTTTTTTTTTTCTTCAGCTGCCATTAGTGGAGTTTCAGGAAGGTGGCGAAATCAGGCCACGACACACACACACACACACACACACACACACACACACACACACACACACACTCTGACCTGAGGAAACACTGCTGTCGTTACTTATTCACCTGGACTCAGCAAAGTGCTGTTAATACATCATCTATTAATCTCACTGTCTCAACATTAGCACATTTATAGTCTTTTTGTTATTTATCATTTTACATTTTTACTTCTGGATCAGCTACACAGCTGGATGAAAAAAGACCTGCTCCTGTACTGAGAAAAAAAAAAAAAAAAAGGCCACTTGATAACGCGCATTAACGATAATTGCATTGCTCTAATGTCTGACGTTGATATTTTCGTGTTACCATTGGATCCTTGAATCGATGGTTAGCTCCTACATACCACACGCTTGCTGCTCCCCACCCCCCACCCCCCTTCAGAAAGCCACCTCCCTGTGGCAGCTGCATGACTGAAGACTGCTTTTATTCTCAGCAGCAGTTTTCGGTGCAGACAAACCTGGATTGATGGAGTCCAGCACTTAGACCGCTCCATCAAACTTTCCTCCCTGCCCGCTTAATTGAAACACAACTCCATTTGGCATGTCCTCCGGCCAGATCTGTTCTGAAACATCATAAAATGCAGTTTTAGGGCAAAAACAAGGACCATAAATCTCCAGCGTGACTCCTTGAAGGCTCCCATGGTGGAAAAGGATCCCGGCCCTGAATAATAGCTGGAGTAGCTCTTAATGGGAGATGATTTGGTGCTGGCCTGGATGTTGAAGCTGCTGCCCTCAGTGATATGTGAGGCTCTCAGAGCCCAGTGGTCTGTTTGAAACCATTAAGGCCACGCCTGACTGCTTCTGGACGGCACAAACGTTGCCTCACTGATGGTGGTTGTTGTAGAGGAGTAAGTAGAAGTAAATCTGTCTCAGCGCCAGCCACAGCCAGTCATGTGTACTCGGGAAACCAGGCTCACCGTTTCCTGCCCGGGGCAGGGAGCAGATTCACTCTGAAACCATCCAGTGGCTTTCAGGCGGAAAAAAAACAGTAGCCAGTGGTCCCATTCACTCCCATTTCCTCCGACCTCCTCTACCGTGTCCCGGTTTATTCGCTCCCTGGCTGCCTCCTCAGCACGTGGATGTCTCGCAAAGTTTATATTTAACTCAAAAAAGAGAAGAAACCTGCCACATTTTCATCCTGACATGTACCGTTGGTTCTCAAACCTGTAATACTCGCAGTATTTGATGTTTATCAGGTTAAATATATGGATCTTTGCCTCACAGCAGAGGTGTTGAACTCTGTTTCATCATCACCGTGGCTACCGTTAAAGGGCCAGATCGTCACCATGGTTACCGTTAAAGGGACGGTTATTCTGTACTTTCTCAACCAGCTATGTTGTCAGATTTCCTGTTAGTTACTGGGCTCCTGGGAAAAAAAGACTTCTGGACTTTTCAAGCTTTTGTCCTGCAATCAGTCATTTTTGTCATAAATTTTAAGAGTTTACAAACTTTTGGGACTTTTATCAGAAAACTGAGGCTTTTGTGCAGATATCACAGATTTTTCTTGGATACTTCAAACATGTATTTTATGTGAAAAAGACTTTTTTTTTTTTTTTGTTGTAAAACTTTGCAAGATCAAGACATTTTTCCCCTTTTCTTTTAAAAAAGAAAAACAACCAAGACTTTTTAGTGTACAATCACAAATTTCACAAATTTTGTGACTTTTGTTTACATTTTTGCTAGCTTTTGGAACATTTTGACACAAAGTTACAAGTCACTAAATTTGAAGGAGACATAGACTGGTTGAACAGGGTATTTATTCTTGTCCTGTGATGTCATATATAGACAACTGTTTTGCTTTTGTCTGTAAAACCTCTCTGACAGCTGTTAGATGGGAGATTTTAAACATGTAGTTTTGCACCTACTTAACTGGCAACCTCAATACGAACTGCAAGCACTTGATGCTGATTGGCTGCCTTTGCTGCCACTCAGGAGACTTTGGCGTCTTTGAAAAATGGACAGAGCAACTTTCTAGACCTATGGCCAACGCACAGAGTTTAGATCGGGCCCAAAAAACCGACCCAACTTGAGCTTGTGCACGTTATGTCCAAACCTGACCCGGCCCCGGAGTTCTGGTCGGGTATCGAGCTGGTCTCCGGCAGAGAATTCAAACTCTATTTTCTGTGTTGTGATCATTATGCCATAGCTTTATATAAAATACAAATACTATTTAAAAAAAAAAAAAAGTTGTATGCCAGTATATTGAGCCTGAACTGAACCGACCCGATAAAAGTGGCGGGAAATCACGGCCGATACCAGGCCCGAACTCGGGACCGGGATTTGGACAGACGGAGAGACATTTTATGTCATTTGTATCTGTTGTTCAGATTGGCCAAATTTCAATTTCAAGTTTCAATGAACCAGATGTTCAGAATGTCGAGGACTTCTTGTTCTTGAATGCGGGTAAACTATCGTTATTCAACAAAGACGAGGAAAAACGCACTTTGATTCTCTGTCTCCTTTAAAGTTTTTCTCTAATTTCAACATTTTGCCCAAAACTCACAATTTTTTTTTCATAAAACCTAAAATTTCACAAAATTTGTGACTTTTATCATAAAACTGAGGCTTTTATACAAATAAACAAATGTTTTTGTGTATAATCTCGCATATAAATTTTCTTTTGAAAAAATAAAATTTAAATACCAATTTCTTTTCTTTTGTTAATATAGTAAATGTATTAAGTCTGAGGTCACCAGTGAACGGTAACGTACAGTCAGCTTTATAATGAACATGTCGTGTTCATTCACTATCAATATCAAAGAAAACGAGTTGATCAAAACACGAGAAACTCGTTTTAAAAGTGCTTGTAAAATTGCAAATTTTGTTAGTTCAAGACTTTTTAAAAGCATACAGTTGCTAAAGTCACAAAATTTAGACTCTTTTACGTAAAAATTGCTATTTGCTTTTTCTTTTTTTGTTGGAAAATATCAACTTTTTTGCAACTTTTTGACGTAAAATCACAAATTTCTGTTACGGCCTGGATAAAGACATTTTTGGCAACGTGTTTGTCATTAATTTCTCACATGTATATATTTTTGAAAGAAACCTCTATTTTTGGCTGTTCCATCATTCAAACTCGAACATGAAAACTCAGATTTGTGTTTCATATATTCAGATAAAAGGAGATTTAAAAAATAAAAATAAAAATCTCATTATTAGTAGTGATACTGTTTGTTTTCAGGATTGTGACAGTGAACAGACTTAATTTCGTGTCAGTGTTTGAAGCAGTAATTAATTCTTGCTTGGTTGTGAGTCAGATTGTCACATTCAGAGGTGAGCGTTAACAGGGGAGGACGCCGGATGTCCGCTGCGTGCCGTTTCTCTCGTACTTGAACTTTGAACGTCAATATTTGAACGCTGGTGAATCAATTTCAGCCCTGAGCAGTTACGTCACACATGTGTTAGGAAGTTTATTTCATCTTATCGTCTTTGTTGCGCAGCTGTTATGTCATTTATTTATTTATTTATCTTTATTTCTGAGAGCTTAGCTGAGTAACTTTTTTTCTCTCCCATCCTCCACGACCTTCAGCCAGGAACCACGCCGCCCTGATTACTGTCTCACATTTTGTCCTGGACACGGTCATTCTCTCAGCCTTTTTTTTTCTTCTTCCACACATTCGCCCAGATTTTCTCCATGTTTCCCTGCATTAGCATGCCAAGCCACAAACCCGGAGCAGAAAATTTGATTCCCACAGCAGCGGCATATTTTGAATTCTCGCCTCATGCTGCTGTTTGGGAGCCGAGCAGATGTACCGCCACCTCCAGCTGACCGGCTCTGAGATAACACGCTTCCCTGGCAGCGTCTGAACAGCAAACGGCTTGTTTCTGTTGATTTCGGGATGTCCTGTCCCTTCTGTTGCTCTCTAGAACATAAACATTGAGCATGTATACTGTGATGCTGGACTCATCCCTACGATCCTTCTGCAGGGATTAATCTGTTTCTGTTCCTGGACAGATTACATCCACGGCCCCTCCTTCCAGGACTCAGACTGAGGGAAGTCCTCTGATTTCTTCTTTTCTCTGTTTTCCATCCTAGCAGGGCTCTGGTTCTTCCTTTCCGCTGTTTACTCGATGTGTTTGTAACTTTAATCTATCGGCATGGTTACAGTTAAAAGGCCACATCATCACCATGGTTACCGTTAAAATGCCACATCATCACCGTGGTGACAGTTAAGGGGCCACATCATCACCATGGTTACAGTTAAAGGGCCACATCATCACCATGGTTGCCGTTAAAGGGCCACATTATCACCATGCTTACCATTAAAGGGCCACATCATCACCATGGTTACCGTTAAATGGCCACATCATCACCATGGTTACAGTTAAAGGGCCACATCATCACCATGGTTGCCGTTAAAGGGCCACATCATCACTATGGTTACCGTTAAAGGGCCACATCATCACCATGCTTACCGTTAAAGGGCCACATCATCACCATGGTTACCGTTAAAGGGCCACATCATCACCATGCTTACCGTTAAAGGGCCACATCATCACCATGGTTACCATTAAAGGGCCACATCATCACCATGGTTACCGTTAAAGGACCACATCATCACCATGGTTACCGTTAAATGGCCACATCATCACCGTGGTGACAGTTAAGGGGCCACATCATCACCATGGTTACTGTTAAAGGGCAGGTTATTTTTTTTTACTTCATCAACCAACTATGTCATCAGATTTCCTGCAAGTTCTCTGGACTCGGTCAAAAAAGAAAAAAAGAAGTGAATTTTTATCCGAAAATCTCAAATTTCACAAAATTTGTATTTTTTTTTGGTAGAAAATCAAAATTTGAAAGATCAAAAAAAAAAAAAAGAAATCAAAAGAGAACATTTCTAACCAAGGCTTTTTATCATATAGTCACAAAACGTTGACATTTTAACCTAAAATTACAAATTTTGTTGCAAAAACAAATAAAGAGAACTACAAGATTTTTGACATAAAATTGCAACTGTTGTTTCCATAATTTCAGCTTCAGAAGTTGAAGCAGTTGTCTTCCTGGTGCAGTTTCCAGCAGCTGGTTTGGAGGTGGTTTTGTGGATCCTCGATCCCGTCCATGGTGAACAAAACGTGCTGCGATCCAAACTGTGACAGCACTGCTGCTGCTTTGCTTTAGTAAAGGGACTGACTTTCTTTCCATCGCTCAAATGTAATGATATTGTGTAACACTAATTATTAGCATTCTGCCCAGAGTCAAGCTGGGTCAGCTCTTTAAATCGATCAATTCCTGCTCTCGTTCTAATGCAGCTCTAAAGCTCGACGTAGGATTTTATTTTGGAGGATCATATCTGAAAGTGTCAGGAGGATTTGCCTTCTCTGTGTGGACAGACATAATTGAATCAGTTAAAAACCTTCAACTTCTACATTTAGGATGTGTTTTTCTAGTGTTGTTTACTGGTGACGGCTGGCGTGACGCATTAATTGTACTGGTCTGTTACTGGAGCTGGCTCAGCTTGCTGGTAGATGTGAGTCCTTCATGGGTCACTGCTCACTTTTAAAGAGGTACAAAGAGTAAAAGCTCAAAGAACAGCAGGAGCTGCTGGCTAGATTAGAAGCTCTGTTTATGGGATTTTAATTTGCTCGTTCCAAACGTGTGTCGTAACCCTGCACGTGCGCGCGCACGCTTGCACCTTTGGTCCTTCGTTTTCGCTTATGCCTTCTTTCCCACGCATGCGAGCACATTTCCAGTTTCCCTTCTGTTTTCCGTCGTAGACGCTGCAGTCGGGAGCAGTGTGGGTGGGTTGGAGGCTGCAGGAAGCGTGAAGTGATTTAAGAAGGTGAGTTCAGTGAAGCGGGAGGTGATTTGTTGAGCAAACAAGGCAAAGAAATTCTTTTTAAACCCTTTTTTATGCAGTTCAGTTTGAGTAATTTTGCTTCGTGGCAGAAAGTAACATCTGTTTGAATGTTTTATCCAGAAAAGTGATGGAAGACGTCACCTTGAGCTTTTATTATTCTTATTCTTATTTGTCCATTGCCTTCAGCATCTTTGAGTCTTTGAGATGTTCACACATAACGACTGAGTGTTTTTAGCAGGTAACTGAACTGCCCCCTACTGGTGGGTTGGGTTAGGGGTGGGACTTTTCTGAAATATCCTGTCAATAATCGATTCATCTTTATGATTTTGTTTATAATAGATGCAATAGGTGACTAAATAATAGGGCTGCGCAATTAATCCAAACCAACTTTCAGAACAAATAATCAGTGTAATTATTTCACTTATTTCTCTTATCGGAAAACTTTATTATTACATTAAATGATCAGAAAAAGATCCCAGTTCTAATAGTTGATTTATATTTGCAGCAAAAAGTAAAACAATACTAAAATAATGGCTCATTAATCGTAATTAATGAGCCATAACTTGATGAATTAACTGTGATATTGATTTAAGGTCATTTTGTTGAGCCCTACTAATATGACGTACAGTTCGCTTGTAGAAAATATTAAAAGCAGTGGTTTTTAGTTGCGAGCTAAACCTCTTAACGTTTGAATTCCAAAGAACAACCTACAACATTAGAAAAAAGTTATTTCAGTCTATCAAGTTTTGTAAAGTTTTGTTGTAGACGTGGGTTCCGTCTGCTGACCGTCAGTCCAGCTGTGGAAAACACTCGCTCTGCTGGTACCGTCGTCGTGGAAACCGGTGTCGGCATTGGTGCGATGGTTGGGGTGAATGGTGGCAGCTATGAAATATCATTTATCAGAAGAATTATTCCGAATAAACCACAACAAGATCGTTAAGGGCAGCATATTCTTTCCAATCGTAGATTCCTTCGCTTGTCTCTCTGGTGATGGTTGGTTGAGTGGAGGACGATTTGTTTACGTTGTTGGCACATAAGGGCGGCGCTCGCTGTGCTGTAGGTAAAAATGGCACTACCATGTTTACAGTGAACTTCATTATTTTTAAACCAAACTTTGCTCTCTTCGGTTTCCCTGTGGTCTAATTCTCGTAGAAAATGAGTTTTAGCCGCCTCTGCTGGCAGCTTCGGAACAAAACAATGTGAACGTGACCTCATTGGGTAGAGATAAAGATGATGGATGGACGGGGAGATGTCTTCTTCCTTTCCTCCGCCAGAATCTGAGCTGTTCATCAGATTTTCTGCATCCACGCTGCGTTCGTAGTTTAGTGGTGACGAATCCTCAGATTCGTTGCAGCAAAGACGCTGCAGATGGATCTACTTCTTCTCCTCCACCCTGCAACCTGCCACTGGCGCTGGCGCTGCAGTCAGCCCAAACACGACTTGACCTAAATAAGCTGGAGCGTTATGAGAGACCAGGAGTGAGGGATGAAGCAAGATTTTATTTTTCCCTTCGCACCTCGTCTTGTTTCCAGACGTTTCGCTTATACGTGACTCGAGCTTAAATTAGAGCTCCCTGACACCCGTGGAGGCTTGTTCCTGCCTGGTTTTTCAGGCTGCTGCTCATCTCCCTCCAAAACAAAAACATGGATCTGTGAACGTCTGCTGGAATCTGGCCTGCAGACTTGGATCCCCGCCGCTCATATGACCAAGTGGGTTTGAAGCTGCAACCTGAGACGAGGGATCTTTTTATTCCCACAAGCCTGCGGTTTTGATCCACACAAACATACAGCTGCTCTGCCTGCTGCTTAAAACTAAACGGAAAATTAACTTTGTTTTTCTTCTCCAACATCATTCTTGACACACTTCCAGGATTTCTGGCCACTGTCGCTGTCATATGGAGAGAAAATGACCAAAACACATCACCACACATATCATAATCAGTGTTTGGCTGCATGCATGGATGTAGGAGAGCAGAGAACCTTATTGATCACTGATTTCATTGATCACAGTGCTGCTTTTTGAATTTTCAGTTCCTTCTCCTTCTCTGTGACTGAGAGGGTTTTGTATTTGTTTGGTTTGTTCAAATCAGTGCTTATGCTCATGTGGAACCTTTGACAGTTTACATCACTCAAATGCAGCCGTTTCATCTTCTCTGGTCCAATAAAAAGACCATCCTGAAGTTCAAACTAGAACTTCTCTTAGGAAACGTTGGACTAACTGAGGTGGAGAGAGCTGCTTTAAGGTGGACTAACTGAGGTGGAGAGAGCTGCTTTAAGGTGGAATAAGTGAGGTGGAGAGCAGCTGCTTTAAGGTGGATTAAGTGAGGTGGAGAGCAGCTGCTTTAAGGTGGAATAAGTGAGGTGGAGAGCAGCTGCTTTAAGGTGGAATAACTGA
>JBAMYA010046705.1:0-10853 GCA_037176975.1 Arrhamphus sclerolepis | reverse complement strand
CATCGTTACTTTCAGCCGGACGCTGTGAACAAAACATTGTGTTGCAATTCAAGAAAGCAGGCTTTACTTTTCTTTTCTTTTCTTTTTTTTTTTTCTTTTTTTTTTTTTTTGTTATTTCAACTGAAATTGTGTGTTTTCTGAGCATGGACATCAACCTTGGGCTCCCACCACAGACTCTCAGTAGGATTGAGAATTGGCCTCCAAGAGGACCACCTGAGGACCTTGATCTTGGTGTCCTTCAAAAGCTTTTAGGTTAATTTAAATGTCCTCCATCCACCCCTCCCCCTCCAGTGATCCCATGCACCCTGACAAAACACCCCTATATGTTTCACTAACTCTACTACAGGAACAGCCTGGCTTTAAAGTACCACTGTGTGAACAATGGAGCTCTTTTTGAACGATGACCTCGAAGGCTGCTCCAGTGAAGAACCCTCACAACACGATTATTATCATTTTTGCAAACATTCAGGGGTTCTCTTGAAAGTCATCTCCAACATATGGGAATCTTGCACTTTTGACCATATCCAGGTTTCTTTGTCTCCTTGTGCAGTACTTTGATATGACGTAGCATACAGCACTTTAAAGTCTATCTGCTCTAAACACAGTGAAACACTTGGAAATGGCTATACAACAGTCCCCTTTCAAATGAGCATCCACTATGCTCAGTTCCAGGTCTCATTTCTTTACTTTCTGGCATAATATCACTTCTTAATGAGAATTTAGGAGGAGTCTTTCTTAATCAGTGCTGAAGTGACACAAACGGCCTTCAAGGTTCACAGCCCCATCGACTGCCAAAATGAGGTTTGAAAGCAAAAAATAACTTACATTATCCAGCCAATACATTTGAAATCAATACACCACATTTTGTGAAAAGAAAACTTCAATATTTGTTGTACAATCAAAAGTGAACTAAAATAGAGGCCGTAGCATTGAAGAATATTTTATAAACAATGTGACCATCTGGTTAGCGTGGTATGAGGACTGGTGATAAGGGACAATTATAGACAATAATGGAGCAGTCTTTGTTACAATAAATGGAACATTATTCCCCTACAGCCTTGTGTAAAGCCTGAAATAGTTTTTACACTTCAGTTTCTACACAAAATTAAAAACATGAGATGCTGCAATAAATGATTTTAATCTCACAGTGGGATTCTTACATATAATGGAAAAAAAATCAGGGACATTTGGGGTTTTTTTTTCTCTTTTTTCCAGCTCTGATAAGCATACCCTCCAGAGGCAGCTCTATATTAATACGAATAAGAATAATTCCCAAAATGCCAAAATGTGTATTACCTGCAAGTAGAATATATATTAATAAAGCTGTGGGCCCATTTCTAAATGTACCTTTTTCTACACTTACAAAAACAATGTTGAATTTAACAATGAACCATCTGAGTTGTTACAATAAAAATGTTTTGTAGGGGAGAGGGAGATAAAATGGAAAGAAAGGAAGAAATAAATGTAATCCATTGAACAGCGGCACTGAAGGAAAAGAATGAGGAAGTGCAAACAAGGTGCATCCCATCATGCTCTACGCCAAGGCTGCCTCCTGAAAATTAAAAACACTGAGGTTTAGGGAACAAACAGAACAGAAAACCCCACCGCAAACACTTCACACAACCTTTCCAACCTCAGATCATATATCTGACTAACCCTCTAAAGAGCAAATTAAACACATTGTGACCCTAAAGGCACAAGAAACATTTTATCAACACTGTCAAAATATTCACATACACCTGTGATGATCAAATTTGGCGGCAGCATGAGTTCTTAGGTAATAGGCGTGTGCCGTTAGCCTTTGTTCTTCCGTGTTGCGCGTTTAAAGACTCAGAGCTTGTGATCTTTATCTGGACGCATGCTGAGCTCAGACGGGGGGGAGGCAAGAGAGCGGCATACTGAGGCAGCGAGACACACACAAGGTCTCCAATGGAGGACACCGATAACAGACTTCAGCTTTAATTGTTGAAGGATTTAAATAATTTATTTGACAAAGACGCAGACCTTGCCTAAACCCCATCCCCCACGCTCACAGACACAAATGTCCCTCTCCTCCTTCCTGTTAACATGAGTGCACATATGTATAAATGCATGAATGCAAGTGGGGTCTATGTAGCTTCAAAAAAAGTGACTGAATTAAACATATTCATTCATGGTTTTCATCTGCTCTGATTCTCTGTGGACCTAAATGCTGCACACTTTTAACATGAGTCCTAATCAAAATTAAGCAGTTTTTCATTTTAAATCATCCAAGACAGTAAAGTCACAGATTTATGTGGAATAAGTGCTTCATCCCAAGTCAGACAAATCGTAGATGTGTGGCATCTGGCACCTGAAGGTATCTGTACTTTAGATGCGTGGCTGCAGCTAACTAAAACCAACAGCTTTTGCTCATTTTCTGTCTCATTGAGTGTCTGTTACAGTCCCTCTCTCTCTGTTTTTCAGCTCTTTGCTAATTTTTTTCTTTAAATAGTCTGCTAATCCTCCACTGTACTGGAAAAGAAAAAAGGTCTTCTTGGCCACGATTCAACAGCAACATCTGCTTGAGAGCTTGCATCCAGCTGTCAGGCAGACATCTCCACCCTCTGCTCATAGTTGTTCCTGCTAAGAATTTACATTTACATAGTACACACCTCTTGGTTTTCTTTACTTTTAAATGTCAGCCATCCCACACACACTCACATGCAAACATGTTAAACCAGGGGAAAAGTGCAGCAGAAAAGAGCAAATGAGAAAATTGTGCTCTAAAAAGCCGTATTCAACTTTAAATGGGTCTTCTAAAGATTTAAAAAAAAAACTGACTAAAGCAGTGAGTGCACAGAGACCATCTGGCTGTCAGTCCCATCAAACTTCCGCCTTCCTTTTAAAACATTTTGTTGTGAGTTGCTTTGGGCAAACAAATCCACAGGGGCAACCCAGATTGATCTCCTGAGGTGAATCCGGCACAAATACACACAGAATACATTTCTGAGTGGTCTAACATTCCTCTCACGATCTGTGTTGCCAAGTACAGCCGTGCCACTGGGATGAAAACAAGTACAAAAAGGCTACCCTGGCAGAACTAATGCTTATGCGAGTGTGCAAGTGGATTGGTACCAAGCTCCTCACTGCTTTCCCACAGTCTTTTCAAAGACTCATCTAAACATCCCAAAAAAAAGAAGAAAAAAAAACACAAACAAGACCAGGCACACAAAAGCAACCTACTTTAATCAGATACCTTCTGATTTTCAAACATCCATGCACACTAGCGACGCAGTAACTAAATAGACTTCTGCTACCTCCATTTATGGATCTACCATTTAACCTGGTAATAAAAGGGTACTGCCACACAAAGGACTGAACATGTGCTGTGTCAGGCGTCCATAATGAGGATGGGGGAGCGCTGAGGGCAGTGGAGACAGAGATCAGTGAGCCCTTAAGTACACTGGATAAAGCATTGAGGGAATGCAGCAAGACGGAAAAGCGGATAAGAAATAAAAAATAAATGTGAAGAAGTGTGTGTCTGTGTGTGTGTGTGTGTGTAAGGGAGGAGCTGCAGCTGCTTTCACCTGCCGATCAGCCTCCATCCCTTCCTCGCCCACCCTACCAGTGAGGCCTCATTAAAACTCTCCAGGCAATATTTCACTCACTATCCAATCACTTATCAGACGTGCAATTCCGCCAGCGGATTCTTGCCCTTGTAGCAGAGAGAGCTCTGCAGCTCACAAGCAGTAAATACTAATTCTAATGAAACCAGAAAGGTTGAAGCGAACACAAAGCTACATTTACTTTCCCTGCAGTCTCAGAGTCATTATGGTGTTTAGTCCAAAGCACGAGACAAACAGAGCTAATTCTTGAATTATGGATGCCGCGGGCACATGAGAGGGGCTGAACATGCAGTACCGTATCCGTGACAAAGTGAGGATGGTTAGTGAACTTCATGCCAAGCAGCGGTGGTTAACAGCCCCAGACTTCAAGAGAAATGCACACTTGGGACCAGTTCATCCTGCCTTGACTGCTCTCTAAAATTTCAAATACTACATAGACTCTTATATGCATGTCAGTCGGCGACTACAGGCTAGCCTCAGTCTATCCACCATGAGATTTTTGGGAGGTCATAAATGTTGATAAACAGTTAATCTCTTGACAGTAAGCTGTATCTTGAAATTATTTTAGGCAGAAGAAAAGAAGTCAGATTGAAGAGACAGTAGTATTTAGAGAGGCTTTAAAATGTTTTCACGCTGAGAGAACAACAGTCCTGCTCCTGCGTCTGTCTTCAGCAAGAGCCGGCTCAAGGATCTCTCTTTGTCTCCTCTAATCCTCCACAATGAATGAGTGAGACGGCTCGACAGAGGAGAGTGGAAATAAGAGGGTGGGAGACGCGCATAGAGGGGGATAAATAGAGGAATATAAAGAGATGACGATAAGGATGATAGAGCGACATTAGGGGATACCTCGATATCGCCAGCCTATTCCCAACCCTTAAATGGCTGGTTAATGTTGTCAGCTGCATTAGTGGCAAGGCTCTGATGGGATATTACAGTCCATCCAGTCCACTGTGCACAGCTCGAAATATCTCTCGAATTACTGGATGTGCTGCTTTGAATATTTTTCCTCCACATTCATTCATGTATCTCAGCAAATTAATCTGAATGATTTTACCAACTCTACTTTGCCTCCAAAATCACAACGTTCTTCAGTATTACATAACAGTTTGTGAAATCTTTTTTCACTAATTCATCGATTTCCACACGTGGATCAATCCTACTCAGGGTCACCAGGTTGCTGGAGCTTGTCCCATCTGTCCCTGGGCAACATACAGGGTCACCAGTCCATGACACTTTGAAGGTTAAGCACCTTGAACCCTCAGAAAAAAGCTTTGCTGAACTTAAAATCACAAAAATGAAAATCATATCTTGTCGTCAGTTATACTGAGATGGCACAGGAAGACCAACAAAGAGCAGGAAATAGGGAAGGTGAGATGTGTTTTGGGACAGACGGTTCACCAGTCACTCACAATCTACCCATAAAATGCTCTTTGCACCTTTTGCACACTCTTCCAGCTAACATCCATGTTTCTATTAGTTGTAGCTTAACCCTGCTCCCTTCTATACACATGGCACACACTGTAAACATCCACTCTCAGCCTTGTACGCCAGAACATCCTTTAAATATACAGGCCTTGATGTAACATTGAGTCTCTTAGCAAACAAAGTCTGTAATATACCATTTGTGAGCTGGGCATTGGCTGGAAGATACACACATGCACACATTGCCCATTGCGACAGCAAAAGTAACACAGTAAGCCTAAATGTGTGCATGTGCGTGTGATCTGACGATACACGGATCTGAGAGAGAAGCCTTCCCCGAGGCAAGAGAGGAGGGGCGATGACTTTTTAAGGGTACTCCCTCGGAGTACCTTCCTATATCATGCACGCATTCTGTTTCTCTCTTTATCTCCTGCACTTACTCAACCCACCCAGAAAGATTCAAGGGTGCGTGAAGGACTCACATTTCTCTCTATGTCCTCTTCTTTCCCTCTATGCTTAACGATGTCTTTCTCTCACTCTTTTCTTCTTCCCCTCTCTCACACGCAATCCCTCCCCGTGTTTTACTTATTAGGTTCGCAGTAAATCAGATCAAGCCTGAAGGTGGAAAAAGAGGAGAGGGGTGGAGCTGCCTTGTAGCTATGCAACGATGCAGGCAGCAAAGCATGGATGGATGATAAATCATCTTGGAATGGGACATGAAAGAGTCTGAAATCACACACTTGACACGTAAGGCAAATCTGTATGCGCGGATAAACGACAAAACACACGATCTAAGGCTGCTGCATCCGTGTTCACATTTCAGAAACGCAACAAATCCACTCAAAGTCATTACGATTTTTGACATCTGCTAAGAGGTTATTTTGATGCAGGTATTTGTTCTGCAAATAAACACAAGATTATTGATGGGTAATCACATTTAAAGCATTACTAAACTGGTAGGGGAGAAATTATCTGTAACGTTTAAACGTGCCGCTTCTTCAGTTTTTGGAAATTCCTTTAAATTCACAATGTAAAGGTGACATGTTTTGGCCTTTTTCCTGAGTTGACAAAATTTGTTATGGCCATGAAATGCCTGTGCCATACTTTGGTCCATAGATATGGAGTCCCACAGCTGCCTTTTTCAAAAATGAATTTACACGTCTGCTCATAGTAGGAATGTCAAAGGGGCAGAGTGAGTGACTTGACTCCACTCCACCCCTTTCTTACACAGGTAGTGCCCTACAAATTTGAGCAACCATAAAAAATACATAACTTCTGTAGTTACTCTATGAGTAACCACTGTTTCTGTGATGTACCCCCATTTATCAAGAAATAAAGGATGTAAAGAGTTACAGCAAAAAGGTGCAAAAAAGGGGCATTCCAGAGTTAAAGCATCTCTGGGTTCATTATTTGATGGTAAGGAATGTAAACTTTTGTGTGGAGACCAAAATTATGGGACTTCAAGCGGTCTTTATTATGAACAGAATATATGTTTGCAGAATGACCGCTATTAATATAAGCAAAGGGGACAATGGCGCTAAAATGATTATAAGCCTCTGACAAGACCCAGAAATGTCATTAGATAGTGATTCATACAGATAAACATAAGGTGATATTAACTTTGTATTTGTACAAAAAGTGTATAAAAGGGGGATTAGCATAGGCATCATGGGCCAGCCACTGCCACATTGCCATAAGGCTGTACAAGACTTCTGATGTCATGTAAAAGATGCAAACAGGCAAGAATCTATGGTGTCTGCTTCCACAAAACTAGATATGACATATTTATGCATTTATAAGAAAATAGGCAGTTGTTAAAAGCAAGGATGGTGAACACTTATGCAATACACTTCCAGGCTCCAACATAACTTAAAAAATGCACAATAAACATTTGCATCACACATTACAAAGAACCCCCCCCCCCATCCCCCCAGACTAGCTGGTATTCCTATTTTCTGTACATATTTAAAAATTAGCTTGGATCTATTTGTTAAGAACAGAGGGAAGCCATAGTGCTGTGCTGTAATTTAAAAACAAAGGCAAAAAAAGATCTGTATGCTTTCAATAAAAACACAGTAAAACGTGTGAAGCATTTTGGGGTTCACATCAAAAGATAAAAGATTCTTGGTTGGTCGAGCACAAAACCAAGATACAAATCTCCGTTAATAATCTTGGGCTCAAATAGGTTTTGTCCTCACCATCTCATCATAGGTCTAGCATTGTTTTAATTTCTTAAATTAATGTTCTTGTAAAACTGCAATTAAAAATCTCCAGCATGACTGGGTAAAATTAAAACATAGACATGATCGGGCAACTTGCCCTTCTTCGTTTGGCGTGTTCTATTAATTTTCCCCTTCTCTCTCAAGTATTGATCTTTCCTCTCCTTCTGTCTGGGCCCCATGTTTTCAATCCATTCTTGTTATCTCTAATTAAGACAACACTTTACATGTCTCTTCTGCACCTGAGACCCACTACGACAAGCAACGTCTCAGAGGCAGCAGCTTTTCTGGGTTCACATCTTATTGATGACTTCTCTTTAAGACTCGCACATAACTGGCAAAACCCAAACACACATTCATCAAACCACTCAACCGTGGGACGTTTGGTTAGCTTCTCGCCTCACACAGGCAGCGAGTGATTACATCAGGTACCATCCAAGCTCCTCCTAATGAAAAAAACTGCCCCTCCATGGTGCACATAAACACAAACACACACACACACACACACACACACTGCCTTCACAAAGATGAATAATGCATGCTGCAATGCCTGCAATTGACTCTCTGCATTAGCATAAAGTATTTGTCTGCAAGCAGGAGAATCCAGCAGCAGCACTGTTGCAGAAATAATGATACTTTTACACCACATGCGATCTAAACTCTTTGTGCCGCTGCAGCGGCTTATTTCATAACACTGGAGAGGTTATGAAATGCTCCAGTCCCAGCTGGACCTGCCCACCTGTTCTTCTGTCGCTTCTCACACATCGTCATACAGATAGCCCACATAGGTCAAAATATTAAATCACACAGAGATTATCATCGTTTTCACACTCTCCCCATTTTCTTACAAATGCACACACAAACACGCAGTTAGATAGATACAGTTATTTAAGTTTTCACTTTTTTAATTTTGGCTTTTCATAAAAAAAATATTGAACTTAGTAGGCATATTCATGAATATGAGTGTATAAAGCCACCCCATCTTGTGGATACTTTTAGTATAACTGTAAAATGTAGAACCTTCTTTTTCCAAGAGATCAGATGTAACTGGGTAAATTAACAAATAAAATATGCATTTTTTTCAATATGTTATTAAAATATTTTTCTTACAGTGTCTACAGTGAATCACGGGAAACATCAAAGAATGTGTTCCCTTCTTTGTCAAGGAAATTTACCTTAGCTGTCTTCAGCTGTTTTTTCAGACTAACTTAGCCATCGTAGAATATTTCACCAAGTCACCAAACCTCCTGTATCTCTCTCAGAATGTTTCGTCATTATCTACAGCAACCATATTTGTTATTCCCATCTTTCTGTTATAGGTTCGTCTTTGTTTTCAGCAGTCCAAAGGATGGAGTTGGACTCCAGAGATTTCAACATCTGTGGGGGAGGAGAACCTATAGTGTGGTTGACGTCCTGTTTGTTCGTACTAAAAAAGTCTTGTTTTTCTCATCATTTCATTTTTTGATCATAAGGTCTTGCAGAAATTAAATGTAATAGCTGTGCAAATCATGTCATTTATTTTGGAATATAACACTGTACAAATGCATATCTCAAATGTTTTCCCTTCGCCACACAGTGGACAAGTTACCAGAACCATCATGCACACAATGTGAGCACATTTTTCCTTAATGATACAGCACCATCTATTATTCAGTAAGAGCAGGTGGGAGGGACTGGGTATAGGGGTGGTAGGAAAGGGACTGAATGGAGAGTGGGTGTGGGGCAATCGAGTGTGTTAATGTGTGAGTGTGTGTATGTGTGTTGATTTAACAAAAAAAAAAAAGACCCCCCCTCATTCCCCGACCCCTGGGCACAGTTTCAGCTCTTTCTGGTCCTATGAATGTCAAATTGAAAGTGGTTGCTGAAATGACAGAAGCTGGGAGGGTCCTACCAGCCCCCCACTCGCTTCCTCCTGGTAGATTTGCACTTCACATGATGCTTTCTGTCAATCCATCATGCTATTGATAAAAGAAGCAATGACTGCAGCCTGCAATGATAAATTAATCTCATTGTATACGTGATGGAAAATTCTTGTCTACATGGAATATTTTTAGCTGCGAGACGGGGTAACCTTCTGGCACAGGACACAGTGGGACTGACTTAAAACCGTGAACCGAACTGGACGTACTGAGTGAAAGGATGATCTAAATGTGAATGATCACCTCTTAAAATATCAACTATGATTATATATGTGGGTTTTTAAAAAGCGGGATAAAGACGTGGATTTGTGAGATTGAAGTAACTCATTACGTATCTATAAAGGAATCATATTTAGGGAACTGTGATTTGTGTAAAAACAATTTAGCAGTAATCCATCCAATATCTGTTGAGATATTCCTGTCAAACACAAAATAAGAAACTGAATAACACATCTTCAGATCTGAATGTTACCGCACTATAGCTATACATATATATAACTTACATGTGTCCAAGAGGCAAAAATCATACGACCTTATAGCATAACGCCTACACTCCCATTACTCACGGTGTAAAGCATCAACACCAGGCAAGAAGAAAATGAAAATAACAATATGTAATGTTGCGCTTAAGACACTACCGGCATTGGAAACTCAAGAACATATGTCCTCTTTGCTCACGGCAACAACAACATAGACAAAAATTAAAATAAAATAAAAATAAAAAACACACAGCAGCCACACTGGTCATTGATGAAATACAGAGAACCAGGTTTTGTTACTGGGGGCTTATAAGAAATGTTGACCCATTCAGATAAAAACACCACCCAGACCTGCACCCACAGAACCAAACCAAACAGGTTCATTCTGTCTGAAATGAAAGCCAGCTGTAAACAACATCAGCATGACTGCAGAGCGGCAATCAGTTACAGAGGAGTGTGGAGGAGGAGGACAGACAGGTCAGAGATGAGATGAGGGAAGCAGGAATCTCAGGTGTATAAAAGACACACAACTAAACTGAAGTTCCCCCTTAAAGTGGGAAGCACAACTGGGGCAAAAGCAGTCATGCATCCATGTGCAGTCATAATCTATAAGCCACACATCCACAGTGCAACGTAGATGTGCATATTTTTACCTTTCATTTTTTTGGCTTGAGAATTTACAATAAACTTTTTCATCAAACGAAATTAGATCAATCAGAATTTAACATTCTGGTAAATTTGTGGTCATATTTTCTGCTCAAAAGAAAGAATCAGACAATAGAATTACAAGTCAATTCAAGCTTTATTAATATCATGCATAATATTTTTCAGCCGAAGGTTCATTCGTCTGACACCACCAAGGGATGCCAGAGAATGAACACTGCGCTTCCTAAACAATGAGAGGCTCAAGTAAGCAACTTTAAGCAGTCAGGAGTCAACAGAATTTGTGAAAAACAGGAAGGATCCTACTCAGAAGTAATCACTCAGCAGTTGAGTAGAATCTTTACAAAAACATTTAAGCCATTTGACCAAATATTAACAATTCCAAAAGCTGAGCAGTGAATTAATACCACAGATTAACCTATAAATGAGAGGTCACATCAGAGAAATGTCTGATATTTAAGCTGAAAAAGAAGAATTCAGCAGTGGATCATTAAATTAGCTCACTTCAGTTTTGAATATAGTTTCTGGATTTTAAGAAAAAAAAATCCAGCATTTTTTTTTTCT
>JBAMYA010046704.1:0-10854 GCA_037176975.1 Arrhamphus sclerolepis | reverse complement strand
AAAAAAAAAAAAAAGATCATGTCATTAATTGAATTCATTTAAGATTTTTTAGAGAGAATAAATACACACGCTGACTCAAAGCTCTGCCTCTCTTAGCTCACGCCAGCGACTTTATGCCAGTCCAGTACTGACTCATATACAGGATCTTACTGATCATGCTCTCTCTTTTGTTTGACTCTTCTGACAAAACACTCTTACTCTGACATGATGTTCATAGTGATCATGTGTGTAAGATAGCTTCATTATATAGTTAGTGTCCAGCTAACTCCATATCGTAAACCATGGTTGCCATGTCAGATTAATAAAAGCAAGTTTGAGTTTCTTGTCTTTCTGTAAATTTGCTCACAATACTGGTAGCTTGCTTACAGACGTATTTCACGTTTCGCAATTGTAGTTTGAGACACATAAATGATTAAAAATGGGAAAGATGAGGAGAAGCAGCTTGTCTGACTGTCTCCAGGCATCTGGCAATGCTAACTGTAAACATATTTGTACAGTTTGTTGCCTCTGCTAGGACTATTTAAAAGTTGGTTAGTGACCTGATTCAGGAAGACACACCTCCCACCTGCCCATCAAACATTTACCCAGGCTCTGCGAAAATGCAATTTGTCTTGTTATAAGCAGGCCTACCGCTAAAATAATTTTAGAAACTTTTCTTTTGTAATACGCTAACTGGGGTCTGTATACTGAGTCTGAGATAGAGCTTTTACAGAGATTTCTCTGAGAATTTCAATGGCCTGACCTTGTGACGTTTCTATGACATATAGTACTGCAGTGATTGGAAATGTTTTTTTCCGGTTAACAATAATATTAATAATCTCACTCACTGTAGAGTGACATATTCAAAATTATTTGTGAATTGCTCCCCAGATTGATAACAAGCAACAGCTGCAACTCTAAGATCATTGCTGATTATCCTGAGTGCTCCAGAATGTTATCTGTTGTTATTCAAGAGAGGTTGTATTCGCCGAAGACCATCCTCCAAGATAAGTGGGTCGAGTTTAATTCCAAGATTTCCACTGACACAAAAGTAGCTCTTTTTTTTCTTTAAAGTGGCTTCATCACCACGGTAACTAACGCTGAACTTGTAACCCGCTCTGGGGTAGGTTACCCTCAGAGTTTCAGATCAAACTGTCTGTCAAATCCTTTACTGATGTCCAACATCAAGTAATGCTGAAGTAGGATTTAAATTTAAATAGCAGGCAGAAGTACTGAATGTTGAAACTCAAACATTTCATGAACTGAATAAACATTAGAATGATGAATGACTGAAAATCAATAATTCAACCATCGTCTTAAAAGTCAGTGCATTTAAACAGCAATTTAATTTTTCAAATTTAATCAGAACATAATATTGATTCAATCTTGAATTCTCACTGAATGTATTTGACAGTAAGTCCTTGAAGAATTTTTACCTCAACCAAAAATCAACTTGTTTGACTAAAAGTTAAAAAAAAATCAATATTGAATTAACAACTCATGATGAAAAAAATCTGAGTTGAAGGAATGCATCACATATCCAAACCCGCTGAGCAGTGTTACACCAAAGAAGGTCTCCTGCTACAGGTGAACAGCTGGCAGGCATGCTGTCGCCATGGGAACCAAAAAGGAAGAAGGTTTTCTGCTTTAGAGACAAGTCCATAATGAACTAAATAAAGAATAATTCTATAGCAGGCTTAACATATCTGAGAATATTCAACCAACCATTTTTCTCTTCTCCATCCTGTTCAGTGTCATGGTGGTCTGCTAAACCATTCTCAACTGTCAACAGGCACAAGGTGGGGCACACCCTGGACACCAGGTCACCAGTCCATCACAGTATCAGACAATTATCAGAAAATGAAAACCAAGCAATAAAATGTAAGATGGAACAGTATCTAAAAACCAGGCACTTTTTGATGCCATGCCACAAACTGAAAGTTCAAGAGCAGCTGCATCACATAAACAGCTACCATGACAATAATTTTACACTTAATAACCCACAAAAGTAGCTGAGAAATCTTGACGTACTGAGTTAATTTACATTAACTCAGCAGGTCCTTCTAGCTATCCTCCACTAGAGCTCATTAATTATGCCCAGAGGTCTTGGGGAGCCAATCAGATCAGTCTGTCCTTATAGAGCGCTTCTGACAGGACTTTATGTGATGACGACAGAACTGAGACGTTGTAGTCTGGATGGTAAACAGTGGTGGTGTGAT
Organism: Arrhamphus sclerolepis; assembly: GCA_037176975.1. Classification (NCBI taxonomy): domain Eukaryota; kingdom Metazoa; phylum Chordata; class Actinopteri; order Beloniformes; family Hemiramphidae; genus Arrhamphus; species Arrhamphus sclerolepis. Next base: position 8,656 of record JBAMYA010046704.1, on the reverse strand, counting down.
TTCGTTATTAATAAAACACTTTGACTTCGTGGCAATTTTTTAAGGACTATATCTCATTGACAAATGGTTTGAGACATCTGGTAAACTTGCTCAAATGATAAAGAAAGATTTTCAAGAAATAATGTGAACATGATTCTGTATTACAGTCTAACGCAGGAGTGTCCCAATCCAGTTCTCCAGGGTCGCTGTCCTGAACATCTTAGATATTTCCCTGTTTCAGCACACCTGATTCAAATGAATAGATCATCATCAGCTTGTCTTCAAGGTCTTCACAAGTCTGTTAATTATCTATTCATTTGAATCAGGTGTGCTGAAACACAGTGATGGACTCCACTTGCTTTGTCGCTCTGAAAACTTTATCTTTTTGTTGCTCTGACTAGTTCTAGCGCTAACCAGCTGTGTGCAGTTTGAAAGACAAAGACTCAATGAGGAGGCCCTGTGACTCATTTTCAGACCCTACATCTGTCTAGATGTGGCTCTATTCACTTTTTTTCTTAAGTGCAGTAAAATCCAGACTAGTATGTAAAAACAAAATAAACTGTCATTTGTGTTCTGTAGATGGTTCATCCTATGTTTTTGGACACGAAGTTCTCTGAAGTCAACAAAAATCTGAAAAAGATGTAACCATTTGGACTTGGCTGCTTTCAGTGGAGGCAGATGTGCTGCAGATGCCAAAAAGGTTTCTTCCACTGTCTGTTGATCCACCAGAAATACATGTGTGTGCACATATACACGCTTGTGCACAGCAACAACGCACAAACACGGGCACACTCATCCTCTTTGGCAGGCCTGCCACAGAGCTGTCCAGGAAGCGGAGGCCAGAGAATGACTTTGCTTCTCTGTGTCAGCAGCTGGCCCTCAGCACAGATGTAGGGGGATGGGGGGAGGGAAGGACCGCCTGAGTGCTACTAATAACAACAGGAAGCCCAGAAAAAGGGCTCGCTTTCACGCTGTACCTACAGCCATAATGAGAGCTGGCATCTGATGGATTACTCAGACTTATTTTGCAAAGGCTATGTAATTTTTTTCCAGTCATCCTCTGCTGCCCCAGGCTCTCCCTGACTGTTGAATAAAGGCCAGTCTTCTTAGCGCCTTAATGTTTTCATCGGGCAGCCATCAAGTGCATCTGCATCATGTGTGTCCCGCTTATTAATCGCTTAGCAATAAGTCTGACATGATTTCCGGCAGATGCATAGGAAATACTTGGTGATGATACTGGACATAAAAGCCCCATTTGGTCAAATCTGGAACAGGGCAGCTCTACGTTTTTAGCAAATTTAATAAAGTTGATTTATTCAGATGGAAGATCCTGTTGACAATCGTTGAGGCTAGGCTACAAAAAAAATAATGAACATTGACCTTTCAATAGAAAAAAAAAAGGTTTAGCTACAAAGAAGTCACAATCAAAGATATGTCTTCAGTTTAATTTCATTAGAATTTGTGCTAATCAGTGCACAGTGAGGTTTCAGCCACATATATTGACTAAAAAAAGCTTGCATCCTCTTTTAAACAGTTCAAATGCTTTTCTGTTTTTGTTTTTGACACCAGTTTTCTTTTAACTTGATTTCTCTATACAGAAATTACTTATTGTGGTCGCATGCTCACAGTTGCTGCAACGTTGCTCCTGCAGAAAGAATTCACTGCTCAACAGTTTCAGGTTTGAGTCTGGGTGGGTGGACAGATTTGATGCCATTCATATGCATTTCTAAACTAAAGCATTGCACTTAGCACAATCTTTTAATTCATCCATCATAAAGTCTTGCCACCAGTTTTTCTGTTTCCAGGTTGTTCCTTTCATCACATTCAAAAAGCAAGATACTGGTGCTGAGTATGGGATTATCTCTGTACTAACACTGGTTTCACTATGGTGGAAAAACCCTGTGAGAGGTTCTGACAAACACCAAATTCTGCCATTTCAGATCAATGGTTCTGCTTTCAAGTCGAGTCAAAGTGACACAAAATAAATAAGGTTCTGTGCAAAAGTCTTAGGCAGGTGTTACTAAATGCTGTTAAGTAGTAGCTAAAGTTTATTAATTATCATTTTGCAAAAATGCAAAGCAAGCGAACAAAAAAAAATCTAAATCAATTCTTTCTCTTCCAGGTCAAGACTCAGCAAAGCAGCAAGACAAGTCGGCAGGCAAAGATTTTTTTTAGACAGACAGGGATGTCGAGATGTGCTGTTTGAGCTCTTTTGAAGAAGCACAAAGAAATAGGGAACGCTGAGGACAGCAGTCGCTGTGGTCATATTGTGCTTAGTCTCCTTTAAAAGCTGGACGACATCCAGCAGAGCCATCAGCTCAGACCAAACAGAATCCAGTACTACAGTGTATGGAGAAGACTGGCAACAACTGGTCTTCATGGAAACAAGGCAGAGCAACTCAACAATGCATAAAATCAGAGAAACTGGGGTGCACACAAATTACAGCAGGTGCTCTTGACTGATGATTTGAAATATTTGGCTGCACCAGAAAGACGTTTGTCCACCAGAGGGCTGGTAGAGTAATGAGTGTCTGCAGGCAACTGTGAAGCATGGTGGGGGTTCTTCACAAGTTTGGTGCTGCACATCTGTGAATGAAGTTGGGGATTTTGATTAATGATGTCTTCAATGCTGAAAAATACAGGCCAGATACTTATCAATCATGCAGTAGCATCAGGGAGCCAGCCGACTGGCCCCAAATTTATTCTGCAGACGGACGACGACTCCAAACACTCAGTGTCATCGGGAACTTTAATGATGGTATGGACCTAAACATCGAACCGATCTGGGACCACATGAATAGACTTTGAGGAAGCTTATATTCACAGATGATCTGCTCAGGTCCTTCCAAAACTGGAGATATATCTGGAATAGTTGATGTTTTAAAGGCAAAAGGTGTTCACATCAAACATTGGTTTGACTTAGATTCTTATTTGTTCTTTGCAATTCTCATGTAAATTACTTCAGACTTTTGCATCATTGTGTTTGCACCTGAAAGTTAAACATTGTTGAAAAACATTTTTAAATCCTGTTTTACATTGCTTGTGTTACTGCATTTGTTCCTCTCCTGCTTCATTACTTTCATCTTAATAGATAAGCACAATAAAGACGCTGCTTTATTTTTTCTTTTTTATACAACACTTTTTCACTTTGATCTTAGTATAAATTAGTTCCTGATCCTCCTACTCAGAGATCCGCCCAGAAGCTGGCAAACTTTAGCTTCACCAGTAGTAGGTTATTAATGAAGGATTCATGAGCCACAAATAATCAGGTTTAATTGTACATTTTTCAATTCTTTGATCATGAATCATCATCATTATTGTTCATTTATACGGAGGTATTTTAAAAAGCAGTCATTTTTAGTTCCACTACTAAAAGAGCCAAACTGTGCGATAAAAACCCCTACAAGGGTGGTTTATCTCTGAAAGTCCGTAATCAGCCGAGACCAAATGATAGATTTGTAACTGGGCTGCTTTTTTTCATATATTTTATTTCATTTTATCTTATTTTTAATAAATTATTTTAATTTTATTTTTGATGAATGTGATTAATTTTATTCTCTTTTTATTTATTCTATTTTTTATACATTTTTGTCAGAAACATTTTCTGTTTTACTTTTCCATCCGTCTGTATTTTTGCAGTACAATCAAATTATTTGTGCTACGTTATCACACAAACACATGTCGGATTAAAAGATGAGGTGCTAACTTTTGTATTGTTTGTGTGTCTGCATCAACATTCCCTTTCTGCATCTCTTGTCTGTGGACCGTCGAAGTGGACTCAGTGCTCGCTCTCTGCTTCTGCTTCTTGGGCCTCATCCAAAGCCAGAGCTCTGTAACAAAAGATAAAGCTCATCTGTTACAGAGATGGGAGGAAATGGAGCTTGGCTCTTTGGAGAAGGCCACTCACAACTGCATCTCCATCATTTCGGCGGCCAGCTGAGCCGCACTGATCTCGCGTGTGCTCATCAGTGATCCGCTGTTTGTTTTGTGAGCTCTACCTGTAGGCATAAACAGAAGAGCAGGGCTGCCTTTTTAATCGTGAGGGTAATTTATTGCCTGACTTACTAATTAAATTGCGTCTCTAACCAGCCGGGCTAACAATATAACTGCGCGAAGTCTGCACTTGGGCAAGACTTTGCTGCAGGGAAAGAAGCAGCAGGGGGAAAGATGGAAAAGGGGATGAAGGGAACATCGCTTGAGGAAGCCTGGCTCTGAGGTCAAAGGGATGGAAAAAGAAAAGAGAACAAGATGAAAAGAGGATGAAAAATGTGCCCCGCCACATAACATCACTGATCCTTTGGTTTAATGCATCAAGCTATAGAAGTTGAAAGTTGTTCACAGACACAAATAAGCACCAGTTATTTGAACCAAACCGAAAAGATCCTCCAGCAAACTGACAGATCAGAGATTATCTTCTCTACAAGGAAGAAAAATGTTTTTAGGTCATGTATTCATGTGTATTTGTTTAGTTTTGATTGCATCAATAAATCATCCACAACCCCAGTTCCAAAGCATTTATGATGCTGTGTATAATGTGAATAAAAACAATGAAATAATTTGTAAATCTTTTATTATTTTATTCAAAAGTGCACAAAGAAAACATTTCAGATCTTCACAGTGAGACATTTTACCATTCCTTGAAAATACTTTTGATGGCAGCAATATATCCAGAAAAAAGTTGGTACATGGGCAACAAAAGGCTAGAAAAGCAAGTGGTGCTAAAAAGAAATACCTGGAGCTAAATCTGCCAACTAATTATGTGACTTTTCAACAGGCTGATGACATGACTGGGAATGAACAGAGCATCTCAGAGAGGCGGAGCCTCTCAAAAGTAAAAACACCTTGAGGGCTACCAATATGCAAAAACCTGTGTCTACAAGTAGTGAAAGAGTGTCAGAATAATGTTCTTCGGCATACAATTGTGAGGTCTTTGAATATTTCATCAATTATGACCTAAAATATAATCAAAACATTCAGAGAATCTGCAAAAATCAATCTTGGATGCTCTCACCTTCAGGCCCTCAGGTATGGAGAGAAAATCGACTCAGTGTATCTGTGGGTACGTAGTACATGATTTGTAAATGTGTAAACCTGTTTGTGTGTAGTTTTGGGTACTTGTGTAAAACATGATTTGTAACCCGTAAAGAACATTTTGACAGCTTACCCAAAGTTAAATGAAAAAGCCTCAAAACCCCTTGTGCATTTCTAAACTGATCTGTGCATAAATGTAGTTTTGTGCGTGTCCATCATGTGACTTGTGCACACGTATTTAACAATTTGTGTGCATAGGAGGCTTTTTGAATTTATAATTATCATTTTGTGGGTAACTCTGGATACAGAAAAAAGGTTTTTAATGTATCACAAATCATGTTTTACACATACAAGTACCCAAAGCTAAACAGGTTCACACAGTCAAGTACTTCACACGCACAGATATACTGAGTCATTTTTCTCTCCATATAGCAAACCTGGAAAGCAACTTAAACTCCCATACAGACGTCTTTTTCAGGCCTCACATCTTTCAGCAGGACCATGCTCAGCCCCATTTTCCATCCTTTAGAAAAGTTATGTGATGGAACAGTTGAAAACATTCAGCATCATGGAACAAAAAGAAAATGCAACAAAGCACAGGATTAACTTTTTATGTATCATTGATCTGCCCAGTCCCAAACCAGACCTCTGCAGAGGGAGACACACACATGCTTCAATGTAACTTACAATATGCAAGTCTCCTTTAGTCTAAGAATGGATGCTGTACACTGCTAACAACTTTTTTGACACATGCTGATGCCATCAAATTCAATATTACCTTTTTACCCTTAAGATGGTATAGTTCGAACATTTGATATATTTAAATTATTTTTATTTTACATTTGACCCAAAGTGTAATAGATATGATATGATATGACATAATCATTATAGTATTTAAGAGAAAAATTTGGTGCAGTGTCTTCATGGCCTCAAAGATAGAGAGAAAAAAAACAACAACAAACCATTAGCTTTGTTAATGACCTCATCAGAGTAACATGTTATGGATAGTATTATATAATAGTATAATATAATAGTATTTAAGAGAAAAATTCAATAAAACAATGAATGAAATTACAGAATTTAAGCTGATCCCTCATAGGAACAAACCCAGAGAATCATCACCCAAGTTTGCAACAACTAAACTTTATATTTCACAACCTTAAAGCCTTAGTTCATCAAACATCAACATCAAACTGTGTGTGTGTTTGTGTGTGACCTGGTGAAGGGGTTAAAAAAAAAATACAAAAAAGAAACATGTTTTTCTGCTTTATGTTCATCATGTCCATTGAAGGTCAATGTTTCCCATGGGGTGTTTGACTTTGCTGCAAAGAGCACAAACGCACATCAACGAGCAAAGTGAAGATACATGTATGACAAAAGTACTCAGATGCCCTTGCCTACTGCATGTCCTGGCCGGTCCATTACTGTCGCCCCATGGAGAGGAGGCAGTGAGGACACCGACAGGTTATTACACACTTGTTCACACAGCTGCAGATTGTTGCCATGACTATTCCCCTGATGTGATCACATGCCATCATGCAGAGAAACACTGAAATGCAACATTTCAGATCATGTTGTGATCACAGAATGTTAAACCTACTGGTGCAAAACGTGTTGTCTTTGAACCACCATTGCACCCATGACTGTAGACTGTCACCAGAAACAACCTCGCTGATGAATTCATTCAAGCAACCTTGACACTTGTTTTCAAGATTGCTGTGAATTTTTTAGTTGTTCAGGAGTTACTATTTGAATTATCTTTGTTTCTAAAATTGTCATTTAAAGGTGACAGGAGTTCAAGAGGAAGCGCCAGGCTAGAAAAATCCAGGAAATCCAGAAGGGGAATAGCAGGGTTTAAATATGATGATGGGTCAAGCACTCAGCTTTTTCAGTCGTTTTAACAAAGACAACCCACCAAGCACCTGGACCCCATCATTGATGAGCAGCTGCTAACCTCCTTTCTGCACAGAGTAAACAAAGCCAACAGCCCTGACAGGATTAGAGGCAGGGCTCAACAACAACATGTGTTTCTAAATGCTTTTAACTCTGTCTCCCATTCTCTCCTCTGCCGACACCAATGGCATTGCCATTATAGTACAGAGTTTTAAGCATCTAGAAACAGAGACTGATGCCTTGCTGTCCTTTTCACAACACGTTGACTCTGTCTACAGAAAGGCCCAAGAGCATCTCCACCTGCTCAGCGAAATGAGAATTTTTAACATTTATCCCTTGTTTACAGACCACCCATTGAATCCCCTCTTATCTACAATATTTAATTCTGGTTCAACTTTGTCACTACCAAAATAAAACTTTCCCATGTATCATACCAGCCAGGAAAAATAATCATAACAGCCCAACTTCCTGACAGTGCTGTATAGGCTGCGTTATGGGGATTAAAGGAACCCCGTGTTTAAATGATAGCATATACCAGGTTTGGTCGTGGTGTTCCACAGGGTTCTGTGCTTGGATCTGCTGTAGTGTGCCATGGCCAGGTATCATTGACGTTCATTCTCAATTCCCCCATTGGTCTGTTTTTCACATTTCTCCAGTTTCAGTTGTGCTTGAGCATGATGAACATGATGTGAAGGCATCATCAAGTCGTTACATCAAATGCCGGTTTGTTTACTCCAAACAGCTGAAAATCAGCAAAATAAAAAAAACAGCATAAAAAATAGGACAGAAGCACGACTGATCTTGTGTGATTTTTTTTTTTTTTCCAGTTTTTCTGGTCAGATGTAACTCGCTTTTTTTTTATTTCTGGATTAATGACTATGCTGTTAAATAATTGTGTTGCATCTACATCTAGCCTTACGTACATGTGCACCTGTACTGAACTCAAGTACTGCCAAAGGCCAGGAATAGTGAGTATCCGATGGTTTGCTATAATAATTAATCATTCTTTTTTTTTCATGTCATAACTGAAAGGCATCCAGTCCACAGTAACAAAGCAAGTTCATTTATAATACTACGACCTCCGTGTTTGCCAGGTCAGATTCTCATGATAGTTTGTTTTTCTTGTATCTAATCCTTCTCCAAATTTGATGCTTCCTTTGTTCTCAGATGGACCAAGAACATTTAAACTGTGTGGTTATCAGCAAACGTAGATGCTCTTTGGAGAGCAGCAGCTTTTGATGCCCCATTGTTACTAATGAACTCATTAATATTAACATCATCCAATGTGAAATAACATGAAAGTGAAGTTTCTTCGTGGCCTCAAGGATCTTTACATTTTGATCTTGGAGAAAAACTTGGTGATCAATCACGCCAGAGAGAAGTATCAATTATCAATCTACTTTTTGAAGCAGTCCAACTGTGGACTGGTGAGCATTCAAGTCTTCACAAATGGTTTGTGGCTGTTCCCAGTGCTTCAACAACTCTTGTTCTCATAAATCTCCTTTACTTGTGGCCCGAATGTCCACAAAGGTTTGTAAAAATCAGACACTGACAGATGACTGTCCTCTGAATAAAACAGGGCACCCACTTACACCAAACTGTCATCCAACTGATTCAAAACACCTGACTGTGAATTCACCTTCAGGATAACCTCCAATCTTTGATGGTTACATACTGTTGCCACTCAGAAATATCTAATATTGGATCATTTTCTTGCACAAATGAAAAAAAAGCCTCCTTGCTTCCTCTTTCA
>JBAMYA010046703.1:0-10854 GCA_037176975.1 Arrhamphus sclerolepis | reverse complement strand
CTCCTAATCAATGCATTGCATGCAGCATTAAAGTAAAGTATCATACTGTTGTAAAAAAGGGTAAAAAAAAAAAGTAAATGGCTAAACTGTAACCAGGTAACACACAGGTACCTCAGTGCTACTTGTGCTGCAGCTTTTGTAAATGAAGTCGAATGACCTCCTGATGGCAGCGTGGGCCAGAGTAACCTTGTACACTGGAAAGGGTGGTCCTGCTTCGGGTTTAAGATGCCGATGATGCATGGCAACAAAACCTGTAACCACTCAACTGTGAGATGTCTTGGATCATAAAAAACAGATCATCATTATCATCTTGGTGGAACAGCACAGTGTTCATGATGCTTAATGAGAAGTATTTAAAGTCACTTTTATACAGATGGGGGTGTAAAAACGCATCAGATATTCCTTTATTCAGCCTCCACTCTCCATTTATGTAAGTGATGTGTTTGTATGATGTGTTTCAGCAAGTCCAAGTCTGATGTGTTTGAGAAATGAAATCGGCCCTGAATAAAGGTGAACATGAATTAAAGTCTCTGTCTGGTTGTTGGAGTGGAACCCACACAGCAGCACTGGCCTCGGTTTCTGCTGTTACTGCTGGATGTTTCCCATTCTGCAGGAGGGTTGGCCTCAGCAGACGGAGGCTCCTCACAATTACTAAGCAACGCCACAGGGTCCTCTGAGAGGGTCGTTCCCCCAATTGACAATCAAAGTTTGCTATAAGGACAGTCCAGCCAGTATCTGCCTCTGGTGTCTGCTGTTAGTACCTTCCAGGGTGGAACAGAGGTGGAACAGCAACAAAACAAAATGTTCCACCATTCTGCCTCCGTGCTTTTTTCTCATCACAGAGAGGTGAGAAGAAGCTACTGGGTTCTCTCCGGGTACTCCGGCTTCCTCCCACAGTCCAAGTGCACCTCAGGTTAATTGGTGTTTCTAAATTGCCCTTAGGTATGAGTGAGAGTGTGAGTGTTTGGTTGTCTACATGTGGTCCTGCGATGGACTGACCCACCTGCCCAGGATGTACCCCTGCCTTTTGCCTGAAGACAGCTGGGATAGGCTCCAGCAGACCTCTGTGACCCTGCACAGGAATAAATGGGTATAGATAATGGATGGAGTCCTGTTGGTAAGAGTGGCATGGTCTGTATTACCAGCTCTCACTTGGACACAGAGCTCATCTCCCATATTTGTTGCCTTTTTAGACCGTATGCTTCATACCGTTAAAGAGAGGGCAGTGAAGATGCATTTCTGACCTGTGAAACTGCTCCAGATAATCAATTATGCAGCAAAACACAACATTTCCAATCACCATCATTGTTCTGGGATCCTGTCTTTGGGAAATTTCATCTTGTTACATTTGTCTTGTCCTTTAATTTGATAAATTAGTGCTTTTTCACATAATGGCACCTTAAATTGTTTAGCGTGGTTGCTCATGTTATTACTTCAGCAATGTTTGTGCCACCTCTGGACACACCAGCCTTGCATAATGAGCCTTTTGCAGTTTTCCTGGTGAATTTTCCAGAATAACATCATTCCTTTTTTTTTTTTGTTTGATATCACATGGTACACAAGTAAATACTCACCAACATGATGCCCTTATTTTCAGCAGTATTGACGATTATTGCTGATACCAGAACATCTCCAGTTACTGCATTTTTGTGTAACAGATATGTTCTTCCATTCTACATTTGGGTTTAACAGGTGCACAGTGAAGCAGTGCTTTGACAGTGCTTTGTATGAGGGGCTGAAGATTTACATAACGCGACAGCAGATACTTGTAGGATTTTTCTCAGGAAAACATCTTCATGCATCCCTGCCAATAAAATACTGAGATGTTCCTGTCAAGTGGAGGGCCAAGCCGGCTGATCTACGAGTCATTTAAACTCTTAGACTGCACTTGAAGTGTTACTGATCCAAAAGGTTTCTGAGCTGCACTTTTTTGTTTGATGGTCAAAGCCAAGCTGATAGTGATATGCTCAGCAGATTTTCAAATATGTGGGAGGAAACATTATATATTTGTTTTATTGTCCATAACATGACAAGTGTGAATAAGTTGGAGGAAGTGGCTCAGGCTCCTGAGAAGCACTGTAGAGAACAAACCTTAAATCAACACATTTCTTTGAAAGAAATTACAGATATTAAAATAAAAGAATGTCTTCTACTGTTGCAGCTAATGTGCTTACTGAACAAACTGCTGGATAAGGTTTCTGGTTAAAGGGAATTAAAAGTAAAGGGGTAAACAAAAATGCTGGCAGACATTGAATAACCTGACAGGCCAGATGGTTTGTTACTCTGAATCTTCTGGGAAGTCTGTGAAGTGTACACTTGACTGGTGATTGGATAAGATGTCTTTCTGTGATAGACTCTGAACCAGTAAGAACAATGGAGTGGAGCCAGCTCAATCAAACTGTGGTTTATATGCCAGTAGGGAGAAGAGAGAAAACTTCTTCTCCACCAGTAAAACCCTGCAACTGTCAGCTGTCCTCGTGATGAAGACACTGATAGAAATGACTTTTATTACATTACATGACATTTAGCAGACACTTTTATCTAAAACAACTTATAACACAGGAAATACAATCAAGCCACAGTAATGTAGTAAATTACAACATAAGAGCAGTTAAATCAGTATTCAGGTGAGTGCCTCATATACCAATCAGTGCAGCTCGGAGACGATTCAAGTGCAGGTTAGGACATTAGGACATAGGAGGATGCAGCTACGCAGGAAGAGGAGAGTTTTTAATAGCTCTGTGAACATAAGAGAGGGACAACTGCTCTTGTAGCTACTGGTAGCTCTTTCCACCATTGAGGAAAACAAGTCTCCATGGAGATCTCCTTGTGAGCACCTTGCTGGTCAGTGTCAGCGACTTGTGTTTTTTTGGGGGCAGCCACAGGTAGCCAATGTGAAAAGAGGTGCAACATTGACCCTTCTGGCTTGATTAAAGACCAGACGTGCCACCGTGTTCTGGCTCTTCTGTAGGGGCCTTTGCTTTGTACAGTCAATATCACCATGGCATGTTCCCGACGCAGCATGGTCAGAGAACAATAACTGGTCATCCACCATGACACCCAGGTTCTTAGTGACCTTTATAGGAGCGACAGTAGTAGAAGCGATGATACTGTGGTTGATTTAATGGTGCGCAGGCATAGCCAACACTTCTGTCTTCTGTGTGATTGAATATCGTGACACAGAGAGGTTCAAGCACCAAGCCTTGATTCACTCCTGTGGAAAGATGGTGAGACAAAGACATTTTTCCTTGACTTGACACTTAAATGGAACACCCAATAAGATAGGACTACGGTGACCTGCTGATTAACTAACAAGTCGTCTGGTGGAATGCTGATTGGTCTGCAGTCAAACAGAAACGAGCCTGGAAAAATTCTGAATTCTATAAATATTGCCATTTTGCAAATATCACAAATCGCAAAGGAATCAAACTTTCTTTAAAAAAGTGAAGCTTTTCTCCAAGACTTATCAATCAGCACTGCCCATTTATAATTTCAAAGTATAAAGTTTTTATGCTATTTGATTTGTTTGGATTTCTTTTCCTTTTATCTAACAGACCGACGGAAGGCCTGTAATTTAATCTCAAAAAAATGGATTTCTTGGTATCCATAGTGGTCAGATATTTTGCTGTTTTCCACAGTTTGTTGAAAACAAGTTTTATTGCTTCTTTGGGAGGATAAACAGAGCCTCTACTAAAATTTTCCGAATCCACACATCTCATTAGGATCACTACATGATAAGCTTGCTGCCTTTACAACCAGCGCGCTTTAATTGATTCCACACTGGAGATTTAATCTGTGTATCATTGAGAACTGGTGTGAGCCATCATCTCAATGTAATATCAAGCTTGGAGTCTCTCCCCGTCTCTGTCTGATAATGCTCCATTATATGGCCGGGTCCTGCCATTTTTCCATCAGCTCTGTGTGGAATAACAGTCATCTGGAAACTTAACCCGGCTGCCGTCTAGCCCTGGGCCCCCACGGAAAACTCTGGAAATCCTGTAACAGAACGTCCAAGGCTCAGTCAGACGCAGAAAACCAGACCAAAACATCCATGCAATGTGAGATACAGCATTTGCAACATGAGGAAACACATTTTTACTGTGTTTTGGTGGCTAGGTCAGGTTAACACTTTGTCTTTAAAATAATGCTTAAGTAGATAATGAAGTGATAACAGCATACTTGTTAAAAGCTTTCTTGCATTTGTTCCTTTTGCATTTGTTAAGAGGCACTGGAAGTATGTTGCAAATGAGCTGTTGAATTTTTGTTTACGCTGCACAGATGATGTTTTTAACTTTAACAATCCTCACACCTTCCTTGACCAGGGATTAAATATTTATCTGTAATTGTATAGATTATTGCCTTCAACCTCACCTTTACTCAGTACACTGGCTGCTTATTTATGGTTGGTTTTAACAGGAATGTGTGTGTATATATATATATATATATTATATATATATATACATACATACATATCCATATATATAATATTCTTATCTTTTGCACCCCTGACTTTGAGTATCAAGTGAAGTACCTCCATTTTCAGGGGCTCAAAAGAAGCTAATTTGCCAGGTTTGGTCCATTCCTTCATTTCTTCAACACAAATGAATGTCCAGTGTTTCCCACGGACACGGTAGCAGTTTGCGGTGCTCCCCTGCTGCTGGGGAGGGAATCGAGTGTCATGGTGTCGTGGAGCTTGGTGGAGTCGGTCATCTGGGTGTATGCAAAGTGTATGCAGCGGGCGACACTCAAACACACTTTCTGAGACAAAGACATGGGGGGGCACTTTCGGAAAAAAAAAGAAAAGGCAGATTTCACCTGGTGGTTTCTGGGTCTTACATCCACCAGGTGAAATCTGCATGCCAGAAACAATGTGATGGTTGCCCACAATTTTACACTAAAAATATGGAATAATGAATGTTTTTAATTATTTATGATGTTTATTTTGTTGCATCATATGTAATTGTAATGGATGTTGTGGGAGAGAGGAATAACATAATTGGAGAGACAAAAATAACCTAAATATGATTAAAGATACAAATCAGTTTTCGTCTGTTGATTCTTGCTTTTTTTTTTTCTTAATTTGTCATTAAAATAGGTCATCACTTCTCAAAATAATAATCATGACTTAAATGCTTTGTCTAGACCCACATTACATGAGTCACTGTTGTCCTGTATTGTTAGAATATCAGATTTATTTGGGCTACAAAGTCTACGTCCAACCCTCCTCCTTTATCAGGACTTGGGACCAAAGTGGCCCAAAAAAGACACTTTGGTAGAGTTACTGGTCCCTGCTCTGACTGCAGCTGGGGGTACTGGGAGGCCTTTGTGAGACTGACCACCTCCCAGCGCTTTAGGCAGTTAATGCAGTTCACTGCTTTGAAAGAAAATCCTTTAAATTTTAAATGTTGATAGTTTTGCTTCCTTTGTGTTTACTAAGCACGATGTTCGGTGCTCCTGAACCAGACTTTGCCGTCCCCTCTAGTGGTAAACCCAGATGACAGTCCACAGATGTGTAATGGCCATGCCATGTTGAGGAGGGGGGGCATGGTTACCATGGATATGTTGGGTGAACTGCATCTGTTTAGCAGTTTTAATGATGTGTGTTGTGATTTCAGGGTGGAAGAGAGGAACGACCTCTTGCTGTTCTTTACGACTTTACGGACTTTCTCAGACAGATGTGATGACCGGGCCAGAACCTTCCAGCATTTCCAAGTAAGTGAAGACATGTGTGCACCAAAATGGACTAAATGAGGCAAAAAATCAAACCTTACTGTTTTTTTTTTCTCTCTGTTGTTCACACATAACTGTTAACATAACCAGATATGGGTGGGTTGCTCCTCCAGCAACGTGAAACACCACAGACAGCATGGCAGCATAAATCACATTTCTTGTTGTTCTTGGTGATTTGGGCTGAATGAAATTGCCTCCGCTTTTCTTAACTGTTTGAAGAAGGATTTTGGCTTGTTGATAAAGGACAATCTCTCCATCCTTTTTGGGGTGCAGTAGCTTCAGTGGTTAATGGGATGTCCAGATGTTAAGACTGATGTCTAGTAACAGGCTCATGATGGACTTGATCTTTAACCTCTTGTCTTGGCTGTTTAAGATTTAGAATCAAAGGTCTGGCTTTCTCTTTATGACTTCAGGTTTAATATGTTCAGACAGGGATAAATGGATTGGTGGATGTATGGATATCAGAGCAAATTTATTTCGGCTACTTTCCTGTAAAATATCTCCTCAGAGTTAGCAGAGGTTTGTCAGATCCCGTTACGTTTGTAGATACAATGGCACATTTGTGATTGTTTGCATGCATCTCAGATTCACGTAGATGAAAGTACAGAAAAATGAACGTTCTACCAGCAGGTGTTAATTAGTGTAAATGTAGTAAACATCAGGGTGGGACTTGACTGAAGAGTTTGCAGTAAAATGTCAAATAGTACATCAACTGCAGAGGCAGTATGGAACATATTCTTCTGTTTACTTGGAGAATGTATCGCTCTGCCAAGTTGGCTGGACTGAAAGAGAATTAACCCACATTTTCCATACTGGTCTGTGTGCTCCAAACTCTTATTTTGCTTAGCTTGCGTTTTCTGCAGTGCTTCTATGGAAAATGTCATTCCCATTGTAATGTATTCCATGCTTTAATGAAACAAAGGCAAAACATATTTAAAAAAAAAATCCTGGGAGCCAAGAGCATGCATACAATCGAGACAAGGAATCCTGATGCTTTTCAACTTTAAGCAGCCAGTCGCTGCTGCGCGGAATGGCAGATGATTGTCGGCTACATGGAATTACAAACCACAGATATTTATGAGCATGTGGCCAGTCAATGATAATCATTTCTGCATTGCAGACACATGGTGCAAATGTCTCCACACACAGATGCACAAACACATGTACGAGTGTTGTAATGCAATAAATGTTTTACTTTTTCCTTTTAATCATTGTGATTGTCTGCCAACTTTGTGGCTCAAAGATGGTAAATTTCAGTTTGTCATTCCAGCATTTTAGTATGACCCACAAAATCATGACATGTTTCTCACAAGACATCCAACTCATTCTGCAATATTTATCGCTCACATACTACTCACACTAGTTCATCAGTGGGAGTTTTGTATTGCTTTAAAAACAGGAAGTTTATGTATCTTCCAAAAGCCTCAAATGATGTGGTAATGACTGTGTAACCATCACAAGGCCTCAAGCCCTAACCATTACCTATGTCTCTGTCTATGCATCAACCCTGGGTCTTTTTGACCCAAGCCCTTAAGGCCTTGTGAGGGTTAAACTGTTGCTGCCACCTAGAGGATAAGATTTTCATGGTACTCGGGTAGCCCCTATTGAACTGTTAAATTTGTCTTATTTCATAATCCTCCTCTGCATGCATTGATTTAATGCATTTTATGTTTTATGCAAAGCTCCTTTAATTAGAGTTCTGGTAAATCCTTGCAGTTACTGCTCATTATAATCTGTATGTGCGATCTACAACCACTTCAATTTCATAAGTAGATTCCAAATCCTTCTTGTTTGCTCTAAAAGGCAACACAAGAAGTTATGCAATGCTGCTTTGCAACTTCCTGTTTAGAGTCACCAGGGGTCACATGAACTGTTGGATAGAGCGTTCCATCTAGCATTGGCATAAGGCTGGCAAGATGCCATTAATTTAGGGTGGAAAATCCCACCTGGAAAACTGCATGCTTGTTATGTAAAGCTGCAGTCTCTAGAGGTGGCACAAATGGGTTAGTGGCTAAAAATAACACAAGCAAACAAGTATTAAAGGATCCACTATTGGATAAACCATGAGTTTATCAAGTCAAAGGGAAAGAGAGACATACCACAGCCTATATGTTTGATGTATATACATACAAACACATATTTAACAGGGTTCTCTCCAGCTTTTGAGACCAAGGTGGCGCTGAGGCATCCTTCACCAGGAATTGTGCAACCATGTCCCAGTAGAGACTCTGATTGGATGTTGTTAACATGTTTCTAACATAGCTTAATTTACAATGCTGTTAATTTTAGCTTTGGTCAGCATGTAATTAACTTAGCTCTGGTTGACATGTTGCTAACATAGCTTTATTTACAATTAAGTTAACTTAGCTGTGGTTAGCATTTTACTTAATTAGCTGTAGTTAGCATGTAGCTAACAACTTAATTTACAATACAGTTAATTTAGCTATGGTTAGCATGTCACTAACTTAGCTCTGGATAACATGTTGCTAACAGCTTAATTTACAGTGCTGTTTATTTTAGCTGTGGTTAGCATTTAGCTAACTTAGCTGTGGAAACATGTTGAAGACCTAGTTTAATTTACAATGCTGTTGATTTTAGCTAACATAGCTTTATTTACAATTGCCTTAACTTAACATTTACATCCTGATTACATTTTGTCTTTGTTAATTTACTTGTTTATTCAGTCGCCTTAACATTTACTTTTTGTTTTTTGTTATTTAAATCAAAGTTGTGCTCATATAACTTTTAAGATACATGTCTAGTAATAATATGTACACACACTGTTAACCCAAAACAAGGTCAAAATGTATGTGTCATATATGTGAACTCATTCTCTCAATAAAAACAACTTAATGAAAAAAATAAATAAATGAAAAGGGAAAGATAAATTAGCTATGGTTAGCATGTTGCTAAGAGCTTAATTCTTTATAATTCTGTTAATTTACCTATGGTTAGCATGTAAGTAATTTAGTTGTGGTTAACATGTTGCTAACAGCATAATTTACAATGCTGTTAATTTTAGCTTTGATTGGTATATCTAACTTAGCTGTGGTTAACATGTTGCTTAATTTAAAATGATACTGTGATGGATCTAAGCTGAAACAGATTACAGAAGGACAATAATATCTGATTGACACACGGCATGGCCTTTGACCTATGAGAGAGACATCTTGTCTCCCCTGTAACAATAATTCATTCTCATGTCCAGTTAGAAAAGGGCAGAAGAGTCCTCCATCAACCCAGAAGTTTCAACTTCCTACTAAGAAACTTGACAAGTTGGAAAACATCTCTGAGCCAAATGAACTCCTATTGGACATCCTTGATGAATGTTCTTCACCATATAAACATTACCAAATCACTTTTGGTTCAGCCCTGAAGTTTCAACTTCCTGCCACAAAACTCACAAGTTGGAAAACATTTCTGAGCCAGTCCACTCTTCTTGGATGTCCTTGATGAATTTCTTTCACTGGATGAATATGTCTGAATCATGTTTGGTCTGGGCTCGAAAACATTTGCTGGTTCAGAACCAGAAGAGGCCTCTGATGTGGTGGAGGCCAATGAAACTCAACTGGTCTCCAAATCAGAGAAGGACTCTGATCTGGAGGAGGACAGTGAAAATGAAATGGTCTCCAAACCTGAAGGTGTCTCTCAAAAACGAATTAATGAAACATCAAACATCACAATGTACAATAGTGTAAAGTAAGAACACTGTATATATGCTCTTTTAAAAAAAAAAAAATCTATCTTATCTGTTTTATTTGGTAATTATACTGTTTTTATTACTTTTATTTTATTTCTTTTACTACTTGGTACCTCCTTACAGCTGCTGCAACACAAAAATTTCTCCGCTGTGAGACTAATAAAATTCTAATTCTTATTCGTATTTAAAAAAAGCATAAAAACAGGAAGACAAAAAGGGCAAAATGGTGACCAAACTGTGGAACTTCTTCAACCACCGGAAGTCAATCCCACATTTATTCCAACCAAGGACTTGATTATCCCAGGTTTAGACCAATGAAACTGTATTGGTCTTCAAACCAGAGGAGAGCTCTGAACAAAAACAAAGAAGAATAGAAACAATGAAAAGAAGTCTGTACTTCTTGCAAAAAATTATCAGACTGGGGAACTGATTCAAGCACTGGAAGTTAGTCCAACATTTATTCCAACCAAGAACTTGATTATCTCAGAAGAATATAATCAAATTTTTTTCCGACAAAAAATTGTAGATGTTACCTTCTTGACAGGTTTGACTCTGACTCCACTCTTCCTCAGATGCGTCATTTGACGTGTTGCTGAAGTGTCATTTATCATCTGATTGGTCTGACAGAAGCATTGCTCAGTCTTGGACCATGTGCCCCTGCTGTCTGATGGTCGCTGCCAGGAACCGCAGGTGTGCGAGAGGGTGTATGTCCCCTCATCCCTGTTGATATTCCCAGCTGACTCTAAATTTACCTTTTGATGTCTGCTTAAAATGCTATTTTCTGCAGAAACATTATTTCGACTGACAGGGACTTCAAATGTGCCTTTACTTTAGCTCGTTTTATCACATGACCAAGACCCCTGACATTTCAACTCACAAACTTGCATCCATGTCCATGCATTTGAGTTGTAGAACTGTTCACCTAGTTTTGAAAAATATGCTTCTGCTGTCAAAGGGAAAAATAATATGACACATAAGAGCTGGCTGGGAAGGAAAAAAAAAGACTCAACAAAAAACAGCCTGCCTCATAATCCAAATCTACATAGGAAAAGCAAAATTAAAAAAGAAAAGAAAATAGCCCAGTGTATGATTTATGGAGACATTTTAGTAAAGGGATATGTTTCTTTGGCTATCTAAGCTTAAAACACTTGACGATGAAAGCATCCAGCACTGCAACTGATCAAGTCCTGGCACCTCAGGACAGATGTCAAAACCAAAGAAATCCCACCACATTCAAATTAAAAACAGTTTAACTTTATTAAAATATCATCAAATAAAGCCATGTTACATACACATCTCCCTATACACACTGTCGTATTCACATCAGTAATAAGTTCTAGAGGAATCTTTATTACTGGAAGAGAAGAGTTGAGACAAAACACTTGAGACAATCAAAAGAGAGTAACTTTCACATTAATATAGTT
>JBAMYA010046702.1:0-10854 GCA_037176975.1 Arrhamphus sclerolepis | reverse complement strand
GTAACAGTGTACATACCGGCAGTTTATGTAAGATTGGGTGTGATAGATGCTTTGTCTCTGGTCAGGCGTGCTCTCCAGCTGCACTGATAATCCCCCTGATCCACCACAGCCATGCCTTATCAAAAAATAGGGGCACCTGGTTGCTATGACAACCCCAGTGGTTAGACACCTGGTTAATAATTCAAGTCTCACTTGCTCTTGTCAGATATTTGTCTTTCTCCTGCTCAGACTGTATAAACACGGGTAAAAATTCAGCAAGCAGAGCTCCTCCTGACGTAAGGATGCGGTTGTGACTGCTGTGTAAACTATTCTAAAAATATATTCTGCGCAGCAAAAAGTCTCACAGAATTGTCTTCTCTCGATTAGTCCTGTCTTAAAATCACCAGTTTTTCATCTTTCTTTCTCAAAGAACTCAACGGTTAGCTCCAAGCTAACCACAGCAGTGTGATGACATGAAATTATATGATAAAGGTCATCAAAAGCCAAACTTGTCCACACAGATCAACCACAGTGGGCAATAAACTTGGTTTATAGGAAAATAAAGGGGAAGCAAAACAAAATAAAAGGACATGTAATTACATTAGACCTCTTGTCAGGCATCTGAATATCTTTGTCAGTAAATAATGACGGATCCATTTTCCTGTTAGCTTCACTAAATCTAATTATACATCATCTTTTACCAAGTTATTGCAAATTCAACTATTTTCACCTCACTCACACAAAATAAGCATCTTTATTAGAAATGTTACAATGTGGAGACCGTTGGGCAGCTGGTTTATGTCGAAAAGTCATGGTGTACCACATATTTGAATATTTTACAACAAAAAGTTTTTCATTTTTTGTCAACAGTTATGTTTGTAAAATGTACTTTAAAAAAAAAAATCAGACAATTTAGGACAAAAAGTTTAAATTGAGTAATTTTATATCAAAATTTCTTTTCCCAGAAATGATTTTAAGATAATATAAAATAAGACTTTAATAATCCCACTTGTGAGAATTTTTCTTATTACAGCAGCAGCAGTTCAGGAAAATTATCAAAAAGTAAGATTTAAAAAGTCAGTTTTGTGACATTTATCATCATTATTCTGACATTTTGTCACAAAGTTGTGACATTTTTGTGAAAATTTTGATTTTTAGGGCAAAGATTCACTTTTTTTTAATAAAAAAAGAGATGATATTGCAAAATTTGACACTTTTACGATAACGTTGGTGATGATGTGGCCCGTGATAAAATAAAAACTGACACGCCTGGCGTATTTCATCATCAAACTGAGATGCCTCATGGGTAGTGAGACATATATTTAAGCCCAGTCATTAAGAGAGGGTAGTGGGTAGACTGTTAGTGGACAGGTTTCCAACCTCTGAGTTTTGTGAAGCAAGCAGATTAAAAACAAAACAAAACAACAACAACAAATGAGTAGATGAGGTTCTGCCATCTGGAGCCATTAGATGACCAACAATCTGAGGTCCTCTTGACAGATGGGAGAACCTGCAACAAAGGCAATCATCTCAGCAGCAAGACAGAATAAAGCACACAGCGATCCAGCAGAGCGTTGGCCAGACTTTGCTCTGAGAGCAGAAAATGATCCTCTGGTCTGAGGAGGAATAATTCCACTCTTTCTGCAGAAATTCCAACACTGCTTTCATTCTCTGTTATTCTGCGTTCATAAAACTATCCTTGCAGTGAACCGTGGTCAACCCTTAACATTGATCTTTGTCAACAAAAAGGAAGAGGTTTTCTTAAAAAAAAGAAAAAGAAAACAATGTAAAACATGATCAAACCTTCTCATTCTTTTGCTGCAAATTCTTGCTAATTTTCCATGAAATGAGTCTGCTGCTCCAAGAGCCTCAGACTCTCTGTAAAAGGTGACCTTATCGGGAATTTATTTTTAAACTGATGACATTTATGAAATTTCTTTTCCTTCTTTTACTAGAGAATTGTTACAGTGGAAAATGAGAGAGAAAGAGGAAGGCATGCTGCAAAAGGTCAAGAAGCAGATTTGAAGTGAGATGACAGGAGTGGGCGTTTAAACCTGCTGAGCCACCACGAACACACAGTCTCATCTCCTTCTCACATGCACATCCGGAAAGCATTTAGGAGATGATTTGCATCTTTTAACTCAACATGGTCTCTGGTACTCCAGCATAACATAAAAAAAACAAGATATTCAGCACCTGGAAAATGTCTTTCCTCTGACTGTGGTTTTATAATTGCCTGGAAATTGAGTTTGAGTTCAGGAAACCTCCCTGCTGAGCTCCACAGTGCTGCCGGTGTGATTGAAAGGAAGTGACAGGGACTTTTAAAGCATGGGTTAAATGCTTACTCTGGTATTTATAATCAAACATTCAACATGGCTTTAACATCAGTTAAAAGCATTCCATGCACTTTTGAATGCACAGAATTTTACCATGTTTCATTTGCAAAGTTTTTACACTTTTTTATGGATTTTATTTGTGACTATTTATCAAGAGAGTCCCTAATCTGAGTGAACCATGAGTTGCAAGGTGACAGTCTGGAGCACAAGAAGCAGCAATAATTGGATTATCAGATAAAGCCAATACATAACTGGAAACATGAGAAAGCTATCTTTTTAGCTTTAGAAAAAAATAGGCTACAAGACTTTGCAATATTCTTTAAATTTAACTTTAGCTCAGTTTTTAAAACATTGTCAGCACACTGAGGAAGATGAGGGTTCATGTGAAAAAAGAAATAAAGATTTTCACTGCAGATGCTGCAAACTAATATTAACATGGACGTACGGTCGTTCCTTCACTGCTTTGTGGCGCCCTCTAGTGACGATATAACCAACCTGCAGGGAAAAGAAGGTAAATTAAACTAATCTTAATTGATATTTTTTACTATTTATTTTTGACAGATTTATTTAAGTTTTGGTTGTATTTCATATCTTTCTTTTGATTTGTAAAGAAATATATGGCCTACTTTCTTTTTCTTTTTTTCTCTTCATGGTCTTCACCGTTAATATATTTCTAGCTGTTGCTGTAACATATCCATGTTTTAATAATGAGCATGAAACAATTCTTCAACTCAAAGATGAGCCACATGATCAGAGTAAAAGACTCACGACATAACGAGGCTACACTGATGAAAACCATGAAATGAAGTTTGAGATGTTAGAAAGGCTTGGTTAATGGATGTTACTAATGCAACACTCAGCTGGGCTAATTTAGTTAACTATAGGAGCAAACTGAGTACAAAGATAATTACTGACTAGGTTTTTTTAAATTGAATATGACAATAAAAATTCTCAACACTCTTTATTTGGAACAATAACAACAAACAAAACACGCACACTCAATGTAAAATCTATCTAATGAGGATTTAAAAATCACATAACTGCAGCCTCAGATAAATATCAGCATGTGGCCAATTAGACATTTTTAATTGATTAAAGACACTATGTAGCAATACCATGTCAAATGGGAGCAGCAGGTCAAAAGGCAGTTCATGTGTCAACTATAAACTGTAAAAGAGGAACGAGAGAAACCCACTGTGATGTCAGCCCAAGAGGCACCAATCCCTGTCCTGGGTGCAAGCTCAACTGACCACTAGGTGCTGGCTTCAAAACAGAGTAAATCACCATTGAACTCCATGTTAAAAGTGACAACTTTGCAGCAGAATTAAACCTGTTTTCAGCCTGGTACAAAGCAGCTGGTCTGTCAAAGAGGGGAAGCTCATTGTTGGGCTACCTCATAAAATTTTTCAGCTTATTTATACGTAAGTTGAGACATGAATGTGAATGACAGGAGTACGTTGGCCCCTCCTCTCTTCCTCCCCCTATCCTTCTGTGGTGTGGCGCTTGATGGTAGTGGACCGAAAGGTTTGACTTTTAACGTTTTCCTGGCATTCTGTGGTATGGTCTCTCTCTCTCTCTATCCCTCTCCTTCTCATCTCTGTGCACACTTAGATGCACTCTTGGCCGCTTGCTTTAGATTCTGGGACATTTTATCTGACTTGCGGGCATCAGGGAGCTGCTATCTGAATGTGGAAGAATCTTGGAACTTCCAGAAGACTTTGGACTGTTGCTTTTCAAGAAAGTGGTCTGTGGACGAACTAACGAAACGATATTAACTTGAAGAAGGAGATGTTGAAATTATGTTAAACTGAAACAAGGAAATACTATGAGTGTTTTTTATTTACAGTGTCAGAAATAAACAGTGGAAATGGTGAAGTAATTCCACCAAACAAATACCAAGAAATGGGTCAGTTTTCCTTTTCACTTCTCTTCCAAAATCCGCAATGGGACTGAGCTCCCAATGATTGTGATGGTGGATATCTGAAAACCAATCAAAACGAGATTCAGCCTTTCCACTGATCCTCCAATCATCATGTGGAAGCTCAGCGTCCAGACCAGCCCACAGCTCCATTTACCCCCGGTGAAGCTCAGCATCTGGGGATGGGACAAGATTGGGGCATTTATCCAATGACTGTCGAGTTTCGAGGCAATGAAAAAATCTTTTCCATTCAGTCCCATTAAAGTGAATGGATGCTCAGCTTCTACAGGCACATGCATTGATCATGGACCGTTTTACAAAATGATTTCTGGAAATCTGATGCATTGACGCTCCTGAACAAACTCGTCTTCAAGATGAATGTGTTCTGACACATTTGTAGTCAATGAAATGTTAACACAACTGTAAATATTTGAACATTTAATTTTTGACATTTTAGGGAAAGCTGAGCTTCCGTTGAAGTCTTTGAGAAACTGCCACTGGTACAAAGATAGTTTTTTTTCATCCGCGGTTACATTTTACTTCCATGACAACTGTACGGGAGGGTGAATTTTTTTGTACCACACACAAATCCGATCAATTAATTTTAAGCAATAAGGCTGACCAATCACATGCCAGCATGTAATTTGATGTGCTTGACTGAGATCTAGCCATTAGCTTTGACAACTAGCCAGTGCTGTCATCGTTTTAGCTACTTAGCGCTTAGCATTATGTAGACGTCTGAGCTGTAGACAGACCGTGGTCATATTTTAAAGAGAATGTGTTTTCTTGTTCTTGTATGGATTGTACTGACCACTGTGACCGGCTGTGGTTGTTCTGGAAGGATCTGAGGACAAAGGTTAGCTTAGCCATACTAACCACAGCAGTCATTTCATGTGGCCAGTGAAACAACATTCATGCTAGGTCCCGCTACTGGGGTGATGGACTACAACTCCCAGCATAATCCCTGCAATTTTCCTCCATGAGCAGCCTTGCAACCCTAGCCAAGCTACGCACCTGCATGGACACTGGACACGGCCAAGTTACTTAATTAGTTAACGTAAAGATGGTCAAATGTGCAGATTAAAAACTGTGATGGGTGGTGATGGAGGGCAAGTGTAGCATCTTTATTAAACACGTTGCTATTGGAACAATGGTTCAGATGGAAATGTCTGACAGAAAAAGGCACAATTTTGAGCTGAAAAACAGCTTAAAGTACTGAAGAGTTAAAGACTGTATCAATATTTTTGAAAGTCCTTTCATCTCCAAATGTCAGGTGATAGCAACTTCAGACAAAGCTGAAAATAATTCCACTGTGATAGAATGAGTTTAGTTAATTTGATGTTTTAATAAACAAAAATAAAACGACATGGCTGTTCAGTTTTGAAGTACAAAAAACCTACAATATAAGCATCATTTGACTTTATTTGGTACTAATTAAGTTTTTGTGTCTCATTTCCCTCTCAAGGACTTTGTGTTAAGACTGAGGAAACTAAAACAAATTAACATCAGGCTCAGAGATCCTAACTAGAATACAGAGCACTTTCTGATTATCTCACTAAATGAAGTCCTGGGTGACAGAAACCCTGCAAACTGCCAATTTAACCCACCTTTCCCTGCAGGATTAATCCATCCGTCATCTTCGAGCTGCAGCTTCTGTCTTGGCCGTAACAACTAAATCTGAGAGCTCTGCTGGCAGACAGGGAGCGTGTCGACCTTGTCTTGTCCTTTGTTACAGGAAGGAGGCTCTAATCAGCTCAGCAGAGAGGATGTGGGGATAACTGGCAGGAAACCAGGTAAGGAAAGGTAAATGAGATGGTGCTGATGGAAGATGCCGTGGACTGTGTGGGAGTCTTCATTCATTATGTATTCCCCTGTTGTTTATTAGTCTACACGGCAGATATAATGTAAATGAGTCACTGGGACATTTTGAAGCTAAAAGAACGACATTTTTTAATTTAAATTGTTTACTCAAATAAACAAGCAGAGAAAAATGTTGCCAGTTAGCGTATAATTGAGAAAAACCTCTCTAAGGTCTTAGTTTGGAAACTTCTGGAACAGTCAACATTTTTGACAGCTGTAAAAATCTGTGTGCCTTCAACTGAATTTAATTTACAATTTTAAATGGTAATATGCATTATCCAACAATTCAATTTTGTCTTTTATCCTACTGAACATAGTAAAAGAAAAAACAGAATTGAAGAAATAAATATCATCTTAAAGTGATACTTGGATTCTGATTGACTTTGTGTCATTTTTAGTAACTGCACACAACCGGACACCCTTGTGACTCCATGTTTAAATATATTTAGTTTTTAAGATTATTTTAGTGCAATTTTTTTCTAGATGTTTTTCACAGACATGTCTTCTTTATCCATCCACTGAAAATACACTAGATGAGCAAATGTAGTTGTAGCATATACTTTCAATAGCTGGTCCCCCTTTAGCAGATATGACAGCTACCGCTCTTCTTGGAAGGCTTTTCAAAGGATTTTGGCGTGTTTCTATGGGATTTTGTGTCCATTCAATCTGTAGAACATTTATTAGGTCAGGCCCTGAAGTTGGATAAGAAAGCCTGGCTCTCGATATCGTCTCCAGTTTATCCCAAAGGTGCTCAGTGGGGTTGAGGTCAGGGCTCTGTGTGGGAGATTTTACAAACCGCCTTATTGCAAAGGCTGGCATCCTGTCACGTTTACCATGCTTGAAGTCAATGCGCCCCTCAGCCCTGTGGTATCACATATGTTTGCAAATGGACTCTGCAGACCTAGGGGCTTTATTTGAAACTGAATTTAATAATTAACATATACTTTTGTCAGTAGTGTAAATTTATGTATATGACAGACAATTGGCCAGTGCAGTAAAAAAATATTTCAACAATCTCCAAGCCAAAAAAAATTATGTAACAGGATTTGAGGCATGTACATATTACAGGCCTAATAAAAATAATTTTACTAATCAACAAATCAATAAACCAACCAACAAATCAAATTTTTTACAGTGGTTTCAATTGTTCAGCTCGTGTCCTTAAATGAATATAATTTATCCCAGTAAAGGAAAGCATTTGCTTTTTCATTGATAACTAAGGGATGAGGTTTTATTTCTGGGGATATGAATAAATGAATGAATAAATTATACTTTCAGTGCTATTTTTCTTGAAAAAAACAAATAAATGCATAAATGATACATTATTGCAAATAGATGGGTTGAGACAATCATTTATCAGTCATTTAATGTATGGTTCTAATTAATATCAATGGGAAACTGCCAGTTTTAAAAACTCATAAGCGCGTAGTTGCTTGAATGGCCACTAGAGGCTGGCTCCAAAAGTGGTTAAATCTGTTAAATTAGTATCAAACCCCAAACATGTGCATAATTAGGGGTGTCTCTTTCTAAGTTACAGCTGTATTTGTCTCTTAAATCATTCAGATGTCACACTTTCAGTGACTATGACCTCTGAACTGTGAATAAACATCTAAGAGAGTAGTATCATTCTAATTTTACAAGCATGTTAATGTATGTTTAATATGTTTCGTGGTGCTATTAAGTCTAATAACAGTCCAGGCTATTTGCAAATCCTTTTCAACCTATACTCAACTGAATACACTACAAAGACAAGATATTTAATGTTGAAACTGATAAACTTTATGTTTTTGTTTTTTTTGCAAATATTCACTCATTTTAAATTTCATGCCTGAAAGACGTTCCAAAAAAGCTGGGACAGGAGCAACAAAAGACTGGGAAAGTTGAGGAATGATCAAAAAACACCTGTGTGGAATATTGTACAGGTGAACATGTTAACTGGAAACACCTGCGTGACACGATTGTGTATAGGCAGTTGTTCACCACTTTGTGAACAACTGCATGAGTAAATAGTTCAACAAGAACAACATTTCTCAACGTACATTTGCAAGAAATTTAGGGATTTCATCATCTGCAGTCCATGATCAAATCATCAAAAGATTCAGAGAATCTGGAGAAATCTGCAGGTCAGCAGCAAGGCTGAAAACCAGCATTAGATGTCCATGACCTTCGATCTCTCAGGCAGCACTGCGTTAAAAACTGACATCATTCAGTAAAGCATATTAGCACGTGGGCTCAGGAACACGTCAGAAAACATCATCAGTTCACACAGTTCATCGCTACATCTACAAGTGCAAGTTAAAACTCTGCCATGCAAAGCCAAAACCATACACCAACAACACTCAGAAACACCACTAACTTCTCTGGATCTGAGCTCATCTGAGATGAACTGATGCAAAATGGAAACGTGTGCTGTGGTCTGACGAGTCCACATTTCAAATTGGTTTTGGAAATCATGGACGTCCTGTCGTCTGGGCCAAAGAGTAAAAAGGACTATCTGGATTATTATCAGCACAAAGTTCCAAAGCCAGAATCTGTGATGGTATGGAGGTGTGTTAGTGTCCATGACATGGCTAACTTGCACATCTGTGAGGCTCCATTAATGCTGAAAGGTTCGTCCAGGTTTTAGAGCAACATATGCTGCCATCCAAGCAACGTCTTTATCAGGGACGTCCCTGCTTATTTCAGCAAGACAATGCCAAGACACATTCTGCAGGTGTTCCAACAGTGTGGCTTCGTAGTAAAAGAGTGCAGGTACTAGACTGGCCTGCCTGCAGTCCAGACCTGTCTCCCACTGAACATGTGTGGAGCATTATGAAGCACAAAATATGACAACGAGACCCTGGACTGTTGAGCAGCTGAAGTTGGACATCAAGCAGGAAGAAAGAATTCCACCTACAAAGCTTCAACAATCAGTGTCCTCAGCTCCCAAACGCTGATCGAGTGTTGAAAGGACAGTTGATGGACCACAGAGGTGGACATGCTCCTGTCCAGCTTGTTCGGAACATGTTTCAGGTATCGTATTCAAAATGAGTGAATATTTGTAAAGAACAATAAAGTTTATCAGTTTGAAAATTGAATATCTTGTCTTTGTAGCGTATTCAACTGAATATAGATTGAAAAGGATTTGCAGATCATTGAATTCTTTATTTATTTATGTCTTAAATGACGTCCCAACTTCACTGGAAGTGGGGTTGTATTCAGAGACAAAAGATGAAAACGTTGGTGACTCTGAATCTACCTGTTCATTCCATTTAGATGTTCTGCCTCCACATTTGAATTGAAGATAAGATTCACTGTGAGAAGCTGCTGGATGGCCCTAATGGCCAACACCTTCAAATCCACTGAAGGTCCTGCAATTGAACATCAATCTCTGCTTCTAGTTCATCGTTATCTCACAGATTTGTTGTTCTGTGATGACTGACAGGAGCTCCTGATGAGCAACAAGATTGTTCAGAGATGAAATTCTGGTGATGTCACCACAGCAGATGGCTGCCTGACATCAGAGCTCTCCAGCGTTACACGTTACAGATTATATGATAAACACAAAAATGGAGGAAATAGTGAGTATAGATGCTGAGAAGCATAACAGAATAATTAAAAACATACAGGTTAGGGTTAGTTGTCCAACTTTAAGGGCTATTTCAACGGATGTTTATCAAATAGTTTCACCCTTGAAAGAGGCTCAAGATAGGACTGTGCATGGTCACCACTGTTACTGGCATTATTCCTAGAACCATAGAGGAAATATCAAACAAAATGAATAAATTAAGGGAATTCATATGAAAGGAAGACATAAAATAACATGCTAAACTGATGATGTCAGCCAACCGTTGCTGGCACTGGAGCAATACGGTGAATTATCAGGAAACAAGTTCAACTGCTGTTGTATAATTGTAGTCCACCAGAGGAGATAGACTAAACACCCAAGGTCATGGCAAACAGAGCCTTTCAAATATTTAGGCATTCACATCCCAAAGGATCTTTCAAAGCTAACAGAATACAACTTCTCACCTATAAATTAAACAAAACAAACAGAAACGGAGGAGCTTGCATCCCTTAAAGAGTACTTCTGTAAGTTTCTGCACAAATACAAGCACTATTATGCTGGTGTAACCTTCTTATTTACCTTTCACTTACAGGAAGTTATGGCAACAATACATCAAGAATACAGATGCTCTTTGGGTGAAACTGACTCGAAAGGCATGGAAAGAACATAAACTGAAGGGGACCGACTGCTTCTGAAACTGTGTGAATAAAAGTCAGACTTCACACCAAATAAATTGATGCTAGATTCAGAATGAAGACCTGATGAAGACTGACGACCCGATGAAAACTGACAACCTGATGAAGACTGACAACCTGATGAAGACGGATAACCAGATGTAGGCCAACGACCTGATAAAGACCAACAACCTGAAGACTGATGACCTATTGAAGACTAACGACTTGATGAAGAATAATGACCTAATGAAGACTGATGACCTGATGACCTTAGTAAGATTATAATTCACGTCAGCAGTAATGACCTCCAGTGACACCAGTCAGAGTCACTAAAACTAATATTGAGTTGGTGTGTAACTACGCAGAATCCATGTTGTACTCCGTAGTTTTCTCTGGACCCTCCCTGATGTGACCAGTGATGACATGTACAGTCGCACATTGTCATTCAGTCGTTGGTTGTCATGATGGTGTCCAGCAAACGATGTGGGTCTAGTTAACAATTGGCAAACATTCTGGGGAAGACCTGGTCTGATTAGGAGA
>JBAMYA010046701.1:0-10854 GCA_037176975.1 Arrhamphus sclerolepis | reverse complement strand
CCGATCTTATGTATATGTATGTATGTACACATATGTATACACACATTAAAACTTAAAATTGTATATAATTTAAACTTTTTGTCTTAATATCACTGATTTATTTTCAAAAAAACAAAATTTGCAACTTCCATCCATCCATCATCTATACTCAGTATTTCCTGTGCAGGGTCACGGGGGTCTGCTGGAGCCTATTCCAGCTCACTTTGGGCAAAAGGCAGGGGAAAATTTGCAAATTTTTGTTGTAAAATCTTTTGCAAACATTTGCTAGTGTGACCAGTTTTTCCACTTTCTGATGTCAGAACTGAATCAAACAGCAGTCGCACTGACATTTACTCAGAAGTGTTCCAGTCTAGCATGATAGCCTTTGCGTGGCAGGCTGGATTTGACCCATGGCCCGGAGATGGAAATTCTGTTGGACTTAATTGTAGCTAAATGCAAATTATTATATAAAGTAAGTGTGCGTCATCTGCAGAATACCTTCACATTTCTCCAGGATCTGCACCGTGTCTCCGATTTCCAGTGGAAGGCCATACTGGACCGTTCCTCTGAATGTGGCCAGCACTGCAACGGAAGAAAGAAAGAAAAAAAAACTTTAAAATCTCAGCATTCAGAGTTAGAAACAGATCCAAAGAGAGAGATAATGAACAAATCGGGACGACAAGAACGTATGACAAAGAGAGGAGGTGCAATCAATAGTGTGATTAAAAAGCTGAACAGCTGTTTTCCTTTTCAAACT
The DNA here is from genome assembly GCA_037176975.1 of Arrhamphus sclerolepis. NCBI lineage: Eukaryota > Metazoa > Chordata > Actinopteri > Beloniformes > Hemiramphidae > Arrhamphus > Arrhamphus sclerolepis. The sequence continues at coordinate 10,118 of JBAMYA010046701.1, read as the reverse complement.
GGAAACAACAATATGCTAAAAAAGTAACAGGAATAAATTCTGTGTAAAACAGAACTTATGAAGTCGAATCATTATTATTTTTTATAATTTTCATTATATAGTATACGGCTGAAACAGAAACCAGCATTAGCATATTATAGCGTAATAAGTGTAGAAGCGTTTGTACAAAAGCAACAACGGCCTTGACTTCCTAAACTCAGGAGATTATCATTCGCTTTGTCAGAAGTGACAAAGTATTTGCTCCAGCGCTAGCTTTTACTCCAGTTACTAAACCCCAGCAACTAGACAAACACAAACGCAGCACACGCTAATTTAAAGCATTTTGATAAAACTCAAATTTTACAGTGTGGTCACAATGCGCCAAGAGCGCCACGTTATCTTGTGTATTGTGACGAAAAGCAGAATTCAAAAGACAAACGTCGCTATTTCACCACATAAGGAGCCCCAAATAGGGAAGCTAAAGTCGCTTTAAGTTGATGCGGGATAGCTAGTCAGAGGAATAGAAACTGAGACGTTTGAAAACGTGGCAGCGCATTGAAAAGTAGAAAAGAGAAAGAGAAATGAAACTGAGTAGATGCCGATTTGAGACTATGTGAATGTCTCGCAGATTTTGAGGAAAGCTCCACCCCCCCGTTGTCAAGCACAGTGGATGCTTAGAGGGTTTGTCCAGTAAAGACTTAAAAAAAAATTAAATCAGTCTCAGTCAGTTAAATCAGGAGGTTAAGCACATTATGTTTTTCCATGATTGCTGCTTAGATTCCACATTTATGGCAAAAATGATGCATAAAAGCAGTCAAATCTGCCAATTTAACTGTTATTTTACAGGTTTGTTTTCATTCTCTGTCACAGAAACAAACCAGGTATGAAGGTAGGGGACACAGAAATGTTGCTGGTCCATCAGCCCTCGGCAGCGCTTGGAGCTTTAAGAGCCATCAGCAGAGAGTCATTTGGCAGAGCTGTGTGCAACCACGACATGGATTAACACACATGTTCACACAGATGCCGCCGTACATCTGATGTTTACACAAACAGAAATGCAAATGCAAATCCGTCAAACGCAAAAAAAACTGCACAAACCCGGTTAGCAAATTCACAAAGGCAACCAATCCGAATGGCACGCGGACGCGTGTAAATACCCATTCACGCGTGAAAAAGAAGCGGGATTTGAAGTGGAGAAGGGATCCTGCTAAAGCTTAACTGTTGAGAAAGAATTTCATGTCTTGCGGCTGCAGAGCTCATCCGCTGTAGCTGAAAGCACCGTCCAAACTGCAAACAGAAAATGTCTCTGGTGGGAGAGGGATTATATCTAATCCAGGACAATTTCAAGAAGAAAACTCTGTGTACCTCGAGACCTGCTGTACAAAGACGCAGCAGTCATGTTTCATGGATTACTGACCCCACATGGACGGAGCATGTGAGGGCAAATTTCAGAGCCACCCAATGGATCTATTGTGTGCACTGCAATAAAAGACTTCTTGAAGAATGGCATGATGGTGCAAAATGACTCATCCTTTGACTCTTTCATTTGGTCACTGAGATGGAGTCTGCAGGTGAAATCACCCGTGATGCTGAAGCTTCACCAGCTCCTTGTTATCCCTCCATCTGCAGAAACACTATCTTTACAAGGGACTGGATGCATGTGCACATCTGACTTTGTAATTTGCTCCAAGAGCAGCCGTGCACACACTCATGCAGAGACATATGACACTTTCCCGTTTGCCATTCTTTCCAAGCTCATTTGAATTACTGCAAACACATTGACACTCATAAAATGTACCCAATGCATGAATTACTCAAGTTACTCCCCCAGCTGCATGGTGCTAAATTATTCAGTTTCAACTCCCTGCTTCCCTTTTTTCCTGTATTGAAATGAAAACTTAGCACCCGTCGATCCACAAACCAGCTGTTGTCTGTCTGTTTATCTCTAACTGCCTGTCATCAGTCAGCCTGAGAAGGCTGGCTGACCACCAAATGATGCACCGAGGAGGAAGGAAAGGTGTTCAGTCTCAAGAGAATTGATTTGTTGTTGTTTCATCCGATGTACCGGGATTGTGTACCATCAGAGAATGAGAACAGTGAGTACAATCAGGGAGGAAGATACCATTCATGGCTGTTTGACCACACAGCTGCCGCAGAGTGCAAAAGCAGCCATGGAAGCGGGAAAAAAAAATCCTGCCACACACACACACACATACACACAGCGTAATGACAAAGATAGCACATCCAAGTGGAAACCACTGATGCATGAGTACCACAGTGCATAAACTGAGTAAAAACAGACCTGCTGATGCTAAAATATGGCATGGACATCCAAACACTGACCCCCCACTTCAGCCAACAAAAGGAAAAAGCTGTGATTCTTTCGGACACAACCGAGCACACTCTGATTCTGTGCGACACTGGCACGCTGAGGAAAAGGCAGGAATTTTTGACCAGACGTTACAGGCATTGATATGGAGCCTTTCAAGCGAAAAACAAGAGAAGGGAGGAATCATGAATGAGAAACAGAGGAAATGAAAGCAGATATCAAAACGGAAATCTCTGGTGGAGAACATGAGGTGTGACGCTGATTCGGTGCCTCAGTGGGATTTCAGACGAAGTTAAGCTAAAACCTGGAGATGTCACTGAATTTCGTGAGAGCTGCATTCAAAAGTGGTCCGCCTCGGTTCACAGATCCCCACATCAAAGACATTGTAGCTTAATTGAAAATGAGCAGGAGAAATAGTGAAATTTTGGACACTTTAGCAACTTTACACAAGGGTTGCAGTGATTACTTATACGGTATTTGACGTTTACAACATAAACGCATCATTGCTGCCATGTGCATTTTACATTTATTTGACACCTTGGTCATACAGATGCAATATCCACAATGAGTAATTTCATCTGTCCCACGTACGGTTGTAGTTCTGACTCTGGCTCTGCATTCTGCCCCCAAGCAAAGACCTCCGGTATTACACGTACTGCTCGCACAGAAGCAAAAGACATTGGCAACGCAGCAGGTTATGAACACAAACAGACGTGAGCGCTTTGCTGCAAGCATGTCTCAGGCCTAGGACCTGCATAGAGTACCAACAGTTAGCCATTCTCACCCTCCAGCTGTGCAGTCACAGCGATCCCCCTCACCTGTATGTGCTTTCACAAGCATTAAGGTGCTTCTTCTACTCTACGATCCACAGTCAGCAATGCCACAGTCACTCACGCCTCTTGTCACGAGCTGCTTTACAGTCAGCAATGAATAAAACATGGCGCCAAAAAAAAGAAACAATGCATCTACTGCTTTATGTAAGCTGCTATATATTATTGCAGCTGGAGGGTGGACGGTGAAAGGTCGTCCTGGTTGCTAAACACAGTAGAAGTTAGGAGACATGTTTGTAACGTGGCCAGTCCTGCCTATTTGCACATTGTTGCTGAAAACCTAGTTGCGTTTTTTTTGTCTTTCCCCTGCAGCGTCTTCAGCTCGTCTTGACATTGGATCTCCATTGGGCTGCTGGCAGAAAGCCCACTCAGCCGTCACTCACTGTCACAGTGAAGGACGTTGTTTCGATCCTGCATGTGGAGCATTTTGAACAATAGCAAATTTCAGATTATCAAAATAAAACAAATTCTCCGCATAACCTTTAAAGTTTGGCAAATAGTGTTAATATTAGGGGTTCTTCTGATCCTTACGCTGAGGCCTTTCAAAGCCATATTTGGTCATTAACTTTAGTTTACAGGAATGGATACATATACAGAGATGTATAAGCATATGTCAATTTACCACAAACCAAAGCAGCAAGTAGTTTCTCGCCACTCCATTTGGTTTCCAGGCTTCATTCTCCTTAGGCCCCCCCCCAACGATCCATATTATATTCATTTGGAGAGTTGTTCAGTGTTTCAAGGTTGTGTTTAAAACTCAAGGAATCAGTCAAGTGATTCCAAGTGGACTCTCAATCAGCTTTGACCAGGTGGTTTATCTCTCGCACCAAAGAACAAAAGTGCACTGAATTATGGGTACCTCCTCCTTTTCTCTGCTTTCTGTTGTGAATGCTGATATTCAGATGCAATCTGTCAGTACAAATATTTATTAGAAGCAAATTCAAGACAAATGTCAGAGTATCTGGTATTACCTGCATTTATAATCTGACCTCAAGTAATCTTAGATTTCAATAATAGGCTATTTTGTTGCACAGTCACAGTTACGGGTCAGATAATTATTGGATAATCAAAAATGTTAATCATGAAAATAATCACCGCTAGCAGCATTAAGACGGATATCAGGCGGACAAAAGCTGCACTGATTGCAAATAATCTTGTCATTACCTGACTGGGGCCGTGACACCTGTGATTGTGAAGTCAGAGGTCGCACTTTCATCAGTTTAATGCTGGTGTTAATCCACCAGGATTATATAGATTTCTGTTTGCCAGTCTGCACGTGCATTTTGCTGCGTAAGTGGCGATCCTTACGCGGAGCTCAGAGGTTTGGATTAGGTTTACATGTGTTTTAGGGCTGACGCGTAGATTCAGGGGCCTGTCGAACCCCGTTACATTCGGTTTGCTCGTAGTCCCGTTTAAGCTGCTTAGAAGAACAAACGCTGGCGGAGGCTGTGGGTGAGAGGAACACCGGAAACCTCCTGGAAAAGCAGGGTTTGTCCAAACTAAATTAATTAATTAATTAAATTAAATAAAATGTGACAATTTCATGAAAGGCAGACCCTTTGTTGTCAAAGCTTGATTGCTGTGGTGCACAGATTTGACCATTAAACTAGCGTGGGGGCGTGAGGAAGCGACTGAATTCTGTCTCATAGCTTTTACCCGCATTATACAGTAAAACACATAACAAATTTAATTCAACGCGCTCCTTAATGCGCGTTTCAACCTGATTAGCCTCGACCCTTTCTTCTCTGACTGATCCGACAGTGATTCACATGCATAATGCGCTCCCACGTGATAATTATAAAGCATTTATATCATTAATATGCTAATTAGAAAACACGGATACTGGTGGCAATCCTCTGGCCTTCTCTGCTGCCAAATGGAACGAGCCATGAATATTTAATTTGCGTGTGGGAATCATGCAAACACATATCTGTAAACCTGTAATACAATAAAAATCTAGTAAATGGGTTGATTCTGAGGAGGGGAAGGAACATAATATCCCAAAATGGGGAAGCAGTTCAGTTCGTTACACATTTACAGGGTGAACAACTCCAAAATAATCCAGAATACAGAACTGAGACACAGCTACAGCAATAAACCTTTTTTTTTTTTCCTCCTCATGCTTCACATTCTGAGGTCTGCACATCCACTGTCAAACAGCATAACGCAGTCAGAGTTGCATCTGCCAAACCAAAAGTGCCCTTTATTCCAGCAATGTGACTAAAACATTCCTACTCAGACCAAAACTAGCTCAGTTATGTTTTGCCGAAGCCAAGTCCTTGCACTCTGTGTTCCTAATCAAAGGCTTCAGGCTCCCATCTTTCTGGGCCGTCAAGGAAAAAGAGGCTCCTGCAGCTTCTCCTTCAGGCACTGATGAAAGGCAGTGAAAAGGTGATGGTGGTGAACAAGACTTTAGTACTGACTCAGTGGTTTTAAGAAAGGAAAAACGCAAAGAATTCTGTATATTAAACCCACTCGCACGGCTCGCATCAGCTTGACACAGCTAAAGAGGTACCTGACAGCTTTAGTGTGAGCATGAGACAGATATGGTTGTGTGTGTGAGCGAAAAAAAGAAAAAAAAAACCCTGGGAAAGCTTTAAGTACCTTCATGCATTTCAGAAGCACGTGCAACCTGCAATAGGAGAAGAGGCAGGCGTCTGAAAGTAGCAGAATGAGAAGGCCTGAAACAGCACTTCACTTGGCAGATGATGCACACGGGCAGACGAAAACACACACACATGCATGGATGCAGAGGTCTGACAGGCAGCACAGACGAAAACCAGGGCAGCAGAATCACCCAGGAGGAACGGCTTCCCTTGAAACTTCTCCATTGCGGGACTGCCACTTTCTCAGTTATTGTGAGGCAGCGGCCAAACCGCCGTCACAAAACGGCTCGCAAGCGACAATAAAACTTCACTCATATCACGCTGCCGTAGCAGAGGCTTTCAAAGCTGAGCCGTGTAAGGAATGTTATTATTTGAAACAGCTGCGTGACAAAAATTGCTGCTCGGGGCTCGATAACATTTAGGCATTGACTGCGTGTCAAGATTGGAAATTTGAAAGCTTTTGAGCATCTGAGGCATAAAAGAACTCGACAATAAACACAAGCTGTGGAGGAGACATTCATATTCAACTAGAGCCTGCGACGAGGGAAAGATATCATTTCACATATGTGGTCCTCGGGTTCACCGTGCACATCATCAAATCCAGTTTGCCTTCCAAGGGTAAGCAGAGGACAGAGATGCCATCCTCTGTTAGCTCATGATGCTAGCTTACTGTCTGAACTCAAAACGATGTCTCGCAACTACACTGCCTTTAGTTTGATCTATACGGACAGCACGTTGGGGGCATGTTGGTGACTCTGTGGAACGGTAGCATTGCGTGATCTCGACTTTTGTTCATCTGCCTACTTGCACTCCAACACTTCCATTGGCTTACACAACATCATAGTTACAGCACTGGATTATAAACTTGCTGTGTTTTTCTCTTATAGTCCGTCTCTCCTATCTAGACGTGAAATGTTTTTGACATTTTGCCCTTGGTGCACTTGTTGATCATGACTGAGAAACAGAATCCTCCAAACTTCCCTCGGGATCAATTAATTATCTATTGAAGAGACCAGATGAACTCCTGGTCATCACCTTGATTAGCAGTGGTTCGCGCTTGCGAAAACACACTCAAAAATATAGTTTGTTCCACATCTCCACATGTGAAATAGAGCCTTTTAACTGAGAAAACTCTTTCATTAGCAAGATCACCAACTAAACCTGCTCATGTCGAGGTCATTAAGTACAGGAAAACAGAGAACAACAAGAGTCTGTCCTTCTGGCCTGAGCAGGAAAAATCATAAATGACGCAGATAAAGCAAAAATATAGGTCAGTGCGTTAAAACCTCACCTCATTCCCAGGCATTAATCTGACTGTTTGTGTGTGTAGGTGTGTGTGCAGCTTTAAAGCTGGCTATGTGAACACATACATTAGATAGCCCACTGATGCCAAAGTTGAGATGAGATGATTTTTATAATGCTTAAGAGGTCTTACCTGAATAAAGTTGTTATTTTTCCATCTTCTGCTTGAATGGCCACCATCTCACATTAAATAAAGTTGCCATTCTAATCAGTGTGGCGGCTAAATAATCATCCATCCATCCATTAAGGCAGGGGCATACCATGAAAAGGTCACCAGTACGGCAACAGGCTTCTTAACGCTCTACAGCAGGGATGACCAGTCACAGCCATTTATTCATCTTCACATCACAGATCCTACCTGGGACGGATTAAATAAACAATCTACAGAACACCAAAGGAGTTAAAGCAGAAACAAATTCATTATCTTTATCAGGTTTTCTGGCAGCTCAATGGTGTATTATTTCATTTTAGGTAATTTGGGCGGCTTTCAGACAACTGTTTATGTGGTCATCACGCACACACGGAGCAACATCAGCTGTCATATAGAAATGCATTTCCGTCTTCCTTACATACGTAATAACGTAATACGTTTACACGGCACGATGACGCAGACAAAAACATTTAAAGGAGTCATGGTGTTTGCGAGTTTCTTTTGCTGACAGCAGCGGCAGTCAATATAATACATTTATGACACCACTCACGCACCTTCACATGTTTAATTCTAGAAAGAAGAAGTCACGGCAAGCTATACATCTTTAAATGAGCACACTCCCGCCCAATTGTCCCATTATCTCGAAACCTTTGGAATACACCAAGCGTCAACAATCCCACTTCCTGGTTGAAGCTCATCAAGGGAGTAAGTTTCGTTGCAGTTGATCAACTGACCACTAGGTGCTGGCTCCACAACTGAGCAAATCCCAACTGACCCCATTGAAGTGCCAAATTTGCAGCGGGATTAAACATATTTACATCCTGTTACAAAAACAAACAAACAGAAAACAAACAAACAAAAAAAACGATTTTGGTCTCTCGAGTTAGAATTTACATCCATGACAACTGTACAGGGGGTGAATTCTTGTACCACATCAGATCAATATATTATATTATATATTAAGCAATAAAGCTAGCCAGTCAGATGCCTGGATTCATGCTTGAATGAAAGCTATCCATTGGCTCTGCTGTTGTGTTTGTCCCGCCTCTTTGCAACATGGCATCATGCAGTTCGATTAAAAATGGGCTTCGAAGGCTCTGGACAAATCTATGGGTCACATGACCGGATAGTTTGTCCATACTTAATGCAGTCATTGGGAATTGGCAATTTAAGTTTGAGAAAAAAAAAAAAAGTATGGACTTGTTCTATAAAAAAATAACCTTAAATGACTGTTGCTGTAAAAATCAACTTAACTTGACCTTCATGGAGGTGAATTTTGGGGCATGTAGAGGAAACACTGACGATGATGGTTCACATGGACAGTAACAGTCCAGTCAGCAAGTACACTTGCATAACTGTAAAAGTCGCAGTGGTTCCTTGAAAGACTGGACAGTCAAGATAATGAGCCCAAAGCAGAATCAAGAAGTGAATGTGAAAAAACTCAGAATACTGGTGTTAACAGGAGGAAAGAAAGTGGATAGTCAGCTTAACAGAGAATAAGAAGTTAATCATTGCAACTAAAAATACACAGACAAAAAACTTGTTAATTTTTTTTATCTTTATGTTTTATGTTAAAGAGGAATGTTTTGGAGTGTCTGATGTCGTGCCGCCCACCGACACACGGAGCTCACTGGGTTTTTTTTTTGTCTTGACAGTAAAACTGTTGAATTGGATCGGAGTCCCTGTCATTCATTTCCACATAACACAACGCAGACGAAAGAAAAGTATATGCCGGCTATGCTAACATGTTTTAATCGTTTTATCTATTTGTTCTTCAATATGACAACCATTTCTTTACCATCCCCACGTCAAATACATAAATAAAAAAGTTCTCTGGTCACTTTTTCCTCCCAGAGATGCTGCAAGAATTCAACTTGAGCTATAATCTTTCCATCACATAGCTTTTTTTCTTTTTTGGAAACTACACAATAGTGTGTACACAAAACCACCTAATCTCTATTGTTTCCTTAATATCCCACGTGTAAATCATGGCAGTTGCGGCTTCAGAGAGTTTTCAGCTCTAACTAAGCCCACACCAACACTGGTGCCTACTATGCACATCCTCCTACAAAGCCGAGGGAAGGACGGATAAATATGCCAGAAGAGCAGGGAAGTTAACTCTTTGGGTGTAGCTGGTTTGGAAAGTAGCAGAGGCAAATCATTATTATTATCATGTTTTCTCTTTTTTCTTTTAAATTCTGTGCAGTGGAGGATGATGGAAGGACGGGTCATCAGAGGGTCACAGGTGGATCAGTGCAGTATTTGTTGTGGCTGCCACTAACAGACAGAAGAAACATCTGCTTTCCTCTCCTCAGCTGTAACCGTTAAAAACGGGAGTGTCGCACGATACCAACCGCATCAAACGTATCAATCTGACTCAGCCTCAACCTCTCCTACTTCCTTTCTCCACCAATGTTATATCATTACCAATCCCCTCCCCTCTCTCTCTTTCGGGGAAGAGGAGATGTGACTGACCTCTATCTGCATTTCAGGCTCTCTTGAATTTAATTACAACAAATTATGCACTTATGTTGCAGCAGTGTACACACACACACACACACACAGGGCTGGCAGGAAATCATCAAAGTGGAAAGGAAAAAAAAAAGTATGAAGCCACACCGGAACAAAAAGCAGAGCGATGTCCTCAATGAACTCATTCGAACACCGACGGACATTTTCATCCCCAACAGATGAATATGATGTCTTTGGTGGGTCCCATGTTCTCTGTCGGCGGCGCTACAAACTGGGGTTGGCATCACACCTAGCGCTGTGCAATATGGGAAAAAAATTATATCCCCATATAGGTAATCTTATATCCTGATATCGATATATATCTTCTTAAATTATATATATCCACACAAGAATGCAAATTTCTCTTATCTCCTTTTCTTATTTTCTTACATATTTTGCATATCACCTTG
>JBAMYA010046700.1:0-10855 GCA_037176975.1 Arrhamphus sclerolepis | reverse complement strand
GGTGATGTTTTGCTTTCCGCCCATCACCCCTCACTTATAGTAAAATACAGAACTAACAGTTTTCTCAAGTAAATCGTATCCTTTCATAAGGACTTTAAATATATATGTAAAGAAAATGATATACCTGTGAATAAAGAAAAGCCTCTACTTTCAATGAAGTTCCTAACAAAAGATGTACAGCATGTGTGTACGTGTCTGTGCAAAGTCAATGTGTTTGCACTGCATCTGTGTCCCAATAAAGCATGACTGCCAAATCTGTTTTTTAATTGACTTAAAGGTTCCATCATTTCTCTATTAAGCATCAACGCTGGTGATCCACACACACAATGATGCACAAATGAGTTGAGTCCACGTTGGTGTTCCTTATTATTTACTTCAGTTGGAATAAAATGCCAGCTGGAGATGTGACTAAATAAATATGTGTGTATGCGTGTTTCTGTGGGCACATTTCTCCTTCTTAGGAGACTCTGTTTAGCGCAATTGAATTAAGTTGTCATAGAAACAGGGATTAGGTTATGGGATGTTTAAGAATGGTCAATTAGGGTTACTACCACAGCATATGTAAGTGAAAAACAAGGGAGGTCGAGAAGAAAACAAAAGGAGAAACAGATGTAAGAGAAGACAAGTTCACGCTGAACGTTGACCCTCCGATCCCAACAAAGTAGATATCTTTTAAAAGATCAATACTGAGAAAAATTTATTTCCTACATGCCAGTAGTAGGAAACATCAGTAGCTTGTTGGCAAGCTTTCTGGGCCATAACAAACAACTGAAGACACATACACTAACATACAAATGAAAAGAAGGCAGAAAAGAAACAGAAACACAGAGAATAAGAGCAAGGGAAGAAAACTTCAAAGCATCCTTTTATGCGATCTGTTTAGAATTTTAAATCGGCAGTCCAGATCCAAGAAAACAAAAGATGAAACGATAATCCGATAATCATTACAATGTTTTGCAGAGAGAAGATGTTTCTGGATCTATTTCTGTGTTTATATGATTGCTAAAGTGAAATGTGCTTAAAGCACGATAAAATGTTTAATTTCAATTTAAGTGGATTTGTCTTTGTTCCTTTTGTTTGTTAGGGTTGGATTTTTTTCTGGTTACAGGGGGCATCTGCACATATGAGTGTGCAGGTTTGTCCATTCTTTGTGTTTAGAACAAAGAGCTATTGTTTACAACCATGTTTATGTGTTTTCTGTGCTCTATATTGTATGTACAGTACAACTTTTTTTTTTTTAGCTTATATGATCACAGTTGAAATGAATTTGTTAGGCGGGTTTACGGTTAACTCAGGAGGCGAGCATCTTCTGTTCTGTCTTATAACAGGAACCCCCTGTGGGTTTTAAAAATCTGTTAAAAAAAAAGAAAAAAAGAAATGATGAAAACTATTTATAAACCAACTTTTGACTCAAAGTATCCACCTTTGGTCAACAGCTGAACACACTTGTGGGATTCTTTCTACAACTGAAATCAAATAATCAGAAAGTTCTTTGCAGAAGCTCCCATAAATGTGTCGTACTTCTAAGTTGGCTTTCCGTGTTCCCTGAAAAATAAATTTTTTTGATGATACTGAAATGTACATTATTTTTCAGTTCAGGGTAACCCTACCTTTCTGTTAACTTATGGAAATTCTCTAGTTACCTTTATACCATTTTGAGCTATTCATTGGATTTAAGCCTTCATAACTTTTATTAAAAAAAATAAATAAATGAAAAAAAACAGGAAAAAACCCCACCAACAAAAAAACAATGTCAACTGATATTGTCATTGGAAAAGAAACTGATAATCTGGACAGCGCCTCCTAATTTTGTTTATACTTTCTCATTTATGTTTCTTTGAATGAACACAGTTGTAATGAATGAAGTATTAGAAAGCGGCACATTATTTCATGGGATAGTGACCAAATAAAACCGCAATGCATGTATGCATGTACCTCGGGGTACAAACTCCAGCTGCTCTGTCCAAGAGCATCCAAACACTCCCTCTGCATGACAATATCAAGCTATGCACAGATGCACATGCAACTAAGAAGTCTGTGAACCTTTTAGAATTAAATTGGAACAAACAATATCACCAAAAACACCAATAGATTTTATAACAAGGCCCAGAAAAAGGTGAGGACATTTTAATTATGCAAACAGACAAAAAAAAAAGGATTCTTATTTAAGACCATCAACCTTTAACAACAACAACATTAACAACAATAACCATTAACATTTGTAGATGTGAGTGAGTTTTTCTTTTTACTCTCTTAGAGGTTCGTCTGGTTTCCTTTGTGGCAGCTCATACTTCCATTGTAAATCTTCCTCTTGGAATGGTCTTTGTTGGTTGAGCGATGCTGGAGTTGTTAATTATGATCTTGAATTTCCTTCATTCGTGTAACTGTGGATTGGAAAAGTCCAAACTCACCAATCCACAAAGATGATTTTATAATCCTTTCAAACCTGGCAGGTTTGATAGAGTCCTGTCATGAAATAAAACACACATCTGATCATCCTGCAATTTAAAAATGAATAGTTTAACCTTCAGGTAGAGTTTGAGGTTGTTGCCAACCACAGTTCTGTTTGGTCCCTTCCTGACTGCCAGTAAACCAAGTGGATGTGTCTTCTCACACTCCATGCAGGTTGAGCTTTTATGAAGACAAAGTCATGTTTGTGACCTGTCAGCTACTGTGGCAGTACTTGGTCGTTGACGCCGTGTCTCTTTGATCTTCTTGTGACCCAGCGTTTTTCACTGGTTATTTTCCTCTATACATCTGTCTTTCAGATCTATATTTGGCAGGTTAGAAGGAGGTAGTGAGCACATGGGTGTGGCATTCGTCATCTGCCTGTGACCAAATGGTCAGAGTGCAATTGCTGCCCTCTAAAGAGATGGTTGACGGGTGATCCTACCTCTCTTCAATTTTCTGTGTTTAATGCCATCTAGGAGCAACAGTTTGTCATGTTTCTTGGCCGGTTCATTTGCCATGGTCCCACCACAGTTCCATCGCGGCTGTACTAGCTTGCAGCTCTCGCTTGGCTACGCACACGGGACGGCCACTCCAGGGATACCGCCAGAGGAGGTAAGTTGACGGAGGTTCTTAGTCACGTACAGTGGTTGTCCACCGTTCCCACTCGACTTTCCTTGTCCACGCCGCGCATTGTGGGCACTGTGGGACATGATGTAAGGTTCTGCTGGAGGTTCCGACCGCGTGTTTCATTCACCGCAGCTCCCGCTCAGATTTCCCAGCTTCTCGCGTACAGCAGTGAGATATGGTGGTGAGATATAGTGGTAGGTTTAGACCACGTGCTGCATTCATCCCAGCTCCCGCTCGGATTTCCCAGCTTCCTGCATCCACACCCTGTACGCCGGATGCTGTGAGAAGTGGTGGGACCTGCTGGATCTTCTGACCATGTACTGCCTTTGCTGCAGTTCCTACTTGGATTTCCCACTTTATACCCATTTTCGATACTATGCTGGAGTTTGTGTCCTGTACATGTCCAATGGAGGGGATGGACACAAGCTATGTCCCAAATGTCTGAGTCTGGGCCACCTTAGGAAGACCCAGACCCATTATGGGGATGACAACCTGCCTGCTGGGGCTGGTGGCTGTGTGGGCAGCACTGAGCCCAGTGGGGGCCCTGCCCACTGTGAGCTATGCTCTGGGGAGCTCTGCTCAGGTCAGCCTGGATGATGCTCCAGCTGCTCATGCAGAGTGGGAAACCTGATCTTCTGCTCCTCGAATCTTTACAAGGTGTGTTTGAGCGGCCTTGACACCTCTGTGCCTTTCAGGGGTCAAGGTCCTCCCATTTCTCAATGACTTGTGCCCCCTCGTTCCGAGAGGCAGAGCTAACCACCGCCCATGTTCTCACACACGTCGAGGCTCTGGGCATGTCTGTGAACTGGGGACAGAACTTATTGATTCCCACTCAGCAGACCTCCTTTATAGACCAGGCTCTGGACTCTGTGTCCATGCAGGCATGACCAACGATGGCATGGATGGAGAGACTCCACTCCTATCTCCAGGTGCAAGATACTGCATGTCTGCCCTCTGCAGCGGTGGTTCAACGACCTCCGCTTGGACCCATGTGCGCACTGGCAAGTTCTTTTCAGAGTGACTTGACTGAGACTGATGATTATTCTCTGGCAATGGAGGGACCACAGGTTCCTCCTGCACAGAGTTCAACTTGGCTGTGGTCCAGCGAGATGGGAGATCATGACAGACGCCTCTCCCACCGAGTGGCAGGGCAGTTCAGTCCAAAGGAACTGGAGCTCTCCACAGCGCTGGCAGCACATCAATGTGCTGGAGCTTCAGACCATCTACTTGGTACTGAAGCACTTTTTGCATGTGTCTGCCCTTCAGAGCAGACACATGCTACCTCTGCTGTGTTTCATGTGAACCGCCAAGGGGGGGGACCAGATCCCTGGCCTCCCTGTGGGAGGCACAGCAGCTTTGGACATGGGCTTACCCCTGCCTGGCCTCCTTGAGAACAATGCATATGCCAGGCAGGACGAAAACTGTAGCGGACTTTCTGTCATGCCAGACGTTGCAACTGGGGGAATGCAACTGCATCCCCAGGTGGTGCAGTTGAAAAGGTAACCTTTCAGGTAAGTCAAGAGTCAGAAATATCAATCACACTTTCTATAACCCTACTGTTACGCTACCAAGTGTAAACTGTAGACATGGTGATAAAAACACAGCTAATGATGTTAGTTTGTGTAGTTTAGCTTAAGTTTTTGTCTCTATCTAGCAAGCTAGCTGACTCGGGTTCATGTTAGTTTTGATTTAATCAGCCCGGATTGATCAAGAGATAACATTAGTTTGTGATTCTTCATTCAACAAAAAGTGACATTCAAGGCAGGTAAGCTGAAGTAAACATACCTAACATGAATGTTCTGTTAATCATATTGAAAGGAGGAATCAAACAGCCTTCTGTCAGCACACAGACCAGCACTTAAGTGACAATTCTTGATCTGATGACTGCTTTGGGACTAAATCTAATCAAACAGTTATTTGGCCATTGCTGTTTTCTCCGTAGATGACAGCCAGCAAAACATGGTGCTGATGTGACAAGTGGAGCTGAAGGGGACTCGAAGGCTGAGAGAA
The DNA here is from genome assembly GCA_037176975.1 of Arrhamphus sclerolepis. Classification (NCBI taxonomy): domain Eukaryota; kingdom Metazoa; phylum Chordata; class Actinopteri; order Beloniformes; family Hemiramphidae; genus Arrhamphus; species Arrhamphus sclerolepis. Next base: position 5,767 of record JBAMYA010046700.1, on the reverse strand, counting down.
TTGAAGGTTTGAGCTGGGATTCAAACCCACAAAATTAGTGCTATGCATTGTTTGTGCTATGCATTTGTGTAATTTGTGAGATTCATTTTCATATTATGTAAATTGTGTTAATGGTTTAATTAATTTGTTTTTGCATTTGAATTAAAACTGATTCGACCTGACTTGAGAGGATTCAGATGTTCATATTCAGTGTTTTCTGAGGTTTTGTTTTGAATTTTAATAGATGAATTACCAACAGATTTAAAAATACCATGAGTATGAAGCTGCACTTTAACCTAGTGGGAAAATTTGTCCTCTGCATTTGACCCTAGCACAGTTGGTCTCTCACCATGTGTGCTGTCATGAGCACAAAATGTCTGAAATGATAAATTCCACCATCCCCCCCATTTGTTTTTACAACTTGACTACTGCTGGCAGAGACCAGTGCCCCACTGGGAATGGTCACCAATCTTTGGCCAGGGGGTCTCCTTTATGCTTTCCATCCCATGCCCCCTATACTCCCCACACTGTACAGAGTGTGGGCCTTGAACCACAGGATCCTCCTAGTGGCTCCCAGGTTCCCCATGCTCTGCAGCCTCCTAGTGGTGGAACCTTGGCAGCTGCATGTGAAGGTGAACATTTTATCCCAGAAAGAGGGACAGATCTGGCAACCATCTCACTGAAGGAGGCTGGAAACCCATCGCTGATTTGGGACCCTCGGCCTATGATACCCTGTGTCAAGCATATAGTTACTGCTAGGCTTGTTTTTCTTTATGGTGCAGAGGTGTGTGGATTGGACCTGGTCTCCTGCCCTTTGCCAGGAGTCCTGGGTTACCTACAAGGCCTCTTAGAGGCTCGTCTGGAAACCTTCACACTCAGGGTTCATGTGGCATCCTTGTCTGTCCACTTTGGCCTCATGGATGGCAGGCCTGTGGGTGAGCATCACTGGGTGGAGCAATTCCTGCGCGGTGCCAGGAGGTTGCATCCTCCATGGCAGATACATGCAGCGTGTGGGATCTGCCTTTGGTCTTGCACGCCCTGAGTGAGTCTGAACCACTGACCAATGCGGCCTTAGGAGAGTTGTCATTCAAGACTGCATTTCTTCTGGCTGTTACATCTGCCAAACATGTGGGCGAGCTACATTCACTCTCTGTCAGCCCTACCTGTTTTCTGGTGATTCAGGTGTGACATTGTGGCCAAACATTGCATTTCTGCCAAAGGTTTTGTCCTCCTACTACTCCTCCCTTTGTTTCTGCAGAGGACGAGAAGGCGAAGCTTCCTGTGTCCTGTCCGAGCATTGCAGCACTCTGACCAGCTGTTTGTGTGCTATGGTGGGAAGGCTAAGGGACAGCCTGTGTCCAAACGACGCCTCTCTCTCTGGGTCATCGAGACAATCATGCTGGCATACAGTGACGGGTTCATCCCCCTGCCACCAGAATTTGATGCTCTTTATTTAGTTTCAGGACTTGTATGCAACATTATATTCTGAAACATATCTTGGCACAGAACAAAGGGTTTAGGAAGTTGCAAGCATCCCCAGCATGTGACAAGTCTTGAAAGCCAATCGTGACATCTTTAAAGCAATCTTTAAAAACATGAGGGCATGATGTAGAAAAAAAAAAATTAAAAGAATAAACCTCTGATGTCATCACATCTCTTGGATTACAGCACAGACATGTATAAAGAAGATATGAATGATCCATAGGTCTCTACGTAATTGTAGTAATTTGGGTGAAAATTCTAACAACATGACTGTTAGTATGTTTATCGCTACTGCAAAGTTGGGCTTTTCAACTTGGAAGTCAACAGGGGTTTGCTCTGTTTTTTGATCCAGTCCCTGAAAGGTCAGTCAAGGAATTGTTGATACTTGGTTCTGAGTAAAAGCCAAATGGTTTGGTTCTGTAGAGTGGATTAATATTTTTTTTTTTTGTAGAGTGAGGTGAAGAGGTTGTTGCACCAGTCACTTCATGAACAGATGCAGGTGTCTGGAATTGCCTCTGCATCTTTTTAGGCCATGTAATTTTAAAAAAATGGATGGGGCAGCTTTCTCATTCGTGAGGGTCAGTCATATGTGAGTGGGGCAGATGGTGTTGAAGGAACAGGGAATGAATGAAAAATGAAAAAGAAAATAGGAAAGAAAAACAGGAAAAATATCAAAAACAACAGCTGTCAAATAGAGGAATGATGGAATGATTGAAAAAGAGTGTGGAACTGGGCAAGTTGGAGGAGGAGAGCTTTCTGATATGTCCAAACACTCTTGCACTCTTCTATGTTGCCTAACAACAGGCATTACTCAACAAAGAAAAGCCAGAACTGCCTCTGTGACCACTGAGCATTTTAGCCTGAGCAGCACCGAAGGTGAGTCCAGTGGTGTTTTGAGACCTTTGGACTGAGGGGAATATTACAAGCCAAAATATATGTCAGTTTAGTTCTTGAACCAAACTGAATAAATCACAGCATTATGTTGTCAGGGTGTCTGGAGCAGTAGTTCCCCAACAGTAGAATTCAGGGACTGCTAGAGTATAATAAAGAGTGAAGAAGTATTTCTCTTCCAACAAAATTATATTGACTTGGTTAGTCTCTCGCTCTCTCTCTCTCTCTCTCTCTCTCGCTCTCTCTCTCTCTCAGCAAATCTCATAAATCAATCATAAGGAAATAAAAAGAAATTACAGTTGGCCCAGGCGGCTGGAGCATGTCCTAACTATGTCAGCAAGCAGTGATCATTGTTGAAGGTAGCACGCTATAAAATAACTCATTAGGGTACTCAGTGCCGTTGCAGTTACAAATTTACATTGTTCATTTACTTTTCCAAAAGTGCATTTATTAGATGCCTTTCTTTTGTTTCGTTAAGCAATTTGTTTTCAACTCCTAACTTGTCACAAACTGGATGCACAGTCAGAATCACTTGGTGTTAGTTTTCAACAGACAGGGTAGTCATTTACAATTATTTTCTTCTAGAGAAGGCAGAACAACAGACTTACAGTAAGAGTGTTTAAATGTTTGTCCTTGAGTGTCTGAAATAGACGCCATGAGACCACAACTAAATATTTTCAGTTGACATGGTATGGCATTGTGGTGAGCAGAGAATGAGGGGAAAAAGCTCTTGCAGTGTATCATCTTAAAGTGTTTATGTAAAATTTAATTGGAATTCAATTTTTTAACCTTAAGTATGAAGTCTTAATAAACGAGTAAATATTGTGCCTAACCAAACTGGAAACTAAATAAATAAATAATAAGATAATAAGATTTCAAATGAAGATGTCCTGGTTAATGTAACTGGTAGCAGTTGAAATCAGAACTCAAACTGAACATGGATTCAATTAAGCTTCAACGATGCAGATCACATTGAAGAATGACAAAAAGAAGCACAATCTCATGGACTAGAAAACATTTTTCATGTTGAATATGCTTGAAAAGTTGATCCAGTTACAGTAATTAATCAACACTGAGTATGTCCTTGTCAGTGAGAATACCGTATGCTAACTTGTAACTATTCATACCGTAAGTGTATATTATATATATATGTAGGTCAAGGTAAACTTTATTATCCCCAAGGGGGCAATTTGTTGCACAGCCAGCAGAAGTCAATACATTTAAAACATGACACAGGACAAAGACAACAAATTGCATGCAGGAAGCCAATGGAGGCAGGCACAAAGGAGTTTTTAAGTCTGTTGGTTCTGCATCTGGGCAGGACGTATCTGCGACCGGCTGGGAGCAGCTTGTACTCCCTACACAAGGGATGGTTATGGTCAGCCAGGACCGACTGGGCTTTCTTGGTGGCTCTAAGTCTGTATCGCAGGGAGAGATCCTGAAGATTTGTGCCAGAAGTTTTACTGCACAGTTTGACAATGTGTGACAGCCTCTTCTTGTTTTTAAGAGTAAGTGACCCAGACCAGCTGATAAAAGCAAAGGTTAAAATGGACTCAATAAAACAATAATAAAACATCCTCATAAAAGACTTATCATAAAACTCTAAGTTTATGATAAAAATACATGCGCTGGTGGGCCTTACTACAAACTGCGTCGACATGGGGATCAAAAGTTAATCTGTCCCAAGATATTTGAACTGTTGGACCACCTCGACAGCCTGGCCATGGATAAAAACAGGAGGGACAGGTGCAGGCCTCCTCTAGAAGACGATTATCATTTCCTATGTTTTTGATGTATTAATGTTCAAGAATAAGAGTTCACACCAGTCACTGAAAACAACCACTGGACCGCGGTGAGTGAGTATACATATACACACACATACATTTTTTTTTTTATTTGGCATTGGAAACAGAGGTCATCTTTGTCACTTCTCCCTCAGTCTCTCTGTATATTTCTATTTATATTCGTCCCATGCTTTGAAGTGGTCCTACCACTGCACGTAATTTTTGATGCTCTAATGAATAGACCGTTTTCATGTGATGCACTGGAAAATGGAAACTATGATTCTCTCTCTCGCTCTAACTCTCTCTCTTCTTTTTCATCTGCCTCAGTATTTCTGTCACCAGAAGCAATTTTCTCCATCTGCCAAGTCACCTTCTCACACTTTGACCCAAAGCCGTCTTTTTCTTTATCATTATTCTTATATGGTAATTATCTTCAAATATCTGCTACAGCCCGTTTTTCCTCTTTCACCTACTCACCACATCTCTCTTTGTCCCAGCGTATCATTAACTATCATTTTATGAGTTATATTTATGGTATTCGATATTCCCTCTCTTAATTTTTCTCTGTTCTTGTTCACAAATGGCATGTAAAGTTCCCACAAATGATCCTCTCTTGGAGTTTTATACTGAATTTGCACGTATGGTTTTCTTTATCTCATTGCATGATTCTTCATGGGAAACTATGAGCAACGTCATGCTGTGCTTATCATCATATTTGGTTGAGCTGGTCCTCATCAGTGGCTTCGAGTGATCAAATATCTGATCAAAGAGAAAGAAAAACCAAGATACAAACAGAAAGGATCAGTTTGTCCTTTAATCTTGTGACTGGTTAGCATGAACACACAACAAAACAAACTGCATCCCGTACACATCAGATGCATTTGTACACATCAGAAGAATTTCCACCTTTATTTATCCCAATCTACATGTTGTATGGTACCGTTTCATGCTGCTAACTTTTATAGTTCTTGATTATCTCAAGTTCCATGGCTCCAAAATTAAATCCCTTGCGAGTGTGCAGGCAGTTTCAAAAACATAAAAGATTACTTTTGTTTAAAAGATTACCACTCAGCTGTACAGAGTTTCTTGTTTCTGCTGTTCACTTTTTGCACCATTTGAATCTGTGTTATATTCAAACCCCCCCCCCCCAAACTATGTTTAACCATGAAGCATTGCACTTAACTATAAATAGATGCATTTAATACATAACTTCAAAGTAAAATAATTTACATTTCTGCATTATGCAAAGTATAGAGGCAGCAGCTGTGGCCAAACCCTGGTAAATTATGGTAACAGTCTACTGTACAGACAGTTTTCAAAAAAAAGAAAGCTAGCCAGTTCTCAAAAACTTTCCACAATTGTCATCTGTCCAGGTCTCTGGGTCTGCATGTATGTGTAAAAGACATGGCAACAGAAAGGGTACTTGTTCATTCTGTGTGCATGGGCATGCGATTGCTTTTCCCCTGTGTTATGTGATTAGATTTGTCTCCCTTACCTTCAGGGTTGTTGTTTTTGTCCGCCAGCCAGTATATAAAAACTGTGGCTTAAGACATTCACACACATTCACACACCCACACAAACATATTACAAAATTCACCATGGAGACCGTGTGTGGCAAAAGCTCACTTCAA